>CM061122.1:10976722-11283058 GCA_030770115.1 Daphnia galeata
TTGTATTTTTCGATTTTTTTTATATGATATAAATGGTATCCTTGACAAATAATGGTTCTGGGGCATACTAGGGGACCCAAGTAAAACCAACTATAGAAAACAATTGGATGATACCATAGCCATTGTGTTTATAAGCTATGCGAAGCTATGCCAGTATCGAAATTTCAATGTTTTTGAGTTTTCACCATAACTAACGATCAAAAGTTTACGAAAAAATTATGTCGGGTAGAACAGCCAATCTTTAAGCTTTGGTGAAAGTTTCGTTGAAATTCATTTGTTAGTTATTGAGATAAAAATTTGCAAACTTTTTCATTGAAATCGAGACCAGGGAGTTTTGTATTTTCGATTTTTTTTTATATGATATAAATGGTATCCTTGACAAATAATGGTTCTGGGGCATACTAGGGGACCCAAGTAAACCAACTATAGAAAACAATTGGATGATACCATAGCCATTGTGTTTATAAGCTATGCGAAGCTATGCCAGTATCGAAATTTCAATGTTTTTGAGTTTTCACCATAACTAACGATCAAAAGTTTACGAAAAAATTATGTCGGGTAGAACAGCCAATCTTTAAGCTTTGGTGAAAGTTTCGTTGAAATTCATTCGTTAGTTATTGAGATAAAAATTTGCAAACTTTTTCATTGAAATCGAGACCAGGGAGTTTTGTATTTTCGATTTTTTTTATATGATATAAATGGTATCCTTGACAAATAATGGTTCTGGGGCATACTAGGGGACCCAAGTAAACCAACTATAGAAAACAATTGGATGATACCATAGCCATTGTGTTTATAAGCTATGCGAAGCTATGCCAGTATCGAAATTTCAATGTTTTTGAGTTTTCACCATAACTAACGATCAAAAGTTTACGAAAAAAATTATGTCGGGTAGAACAGCCAATCTTTAAGCTTTGGTGAAAGTTTCGTTGAAATTCATTCGTTAGTTATTGAGATAAAAATTTGCAAACTTTTTCATTGAAATCGAGACCAGGGAGTTTTGTATTTTCGATTTTTTTTATATGATATAAATGGTATCCTTGACAAATAATGGTTCTGGGGCATACTAGGGGACCCAAGTAAACCAACTATAGAAAACAATTGGATGATACCATAGCCATTGTGTTTATAAGCTATGCGAAGCTATGCCAGTATCGAAATTTCAATGTTTTTGAGTTTTCACCATAACTAACGATCAAAAGTTTACGAAAAAATTATGTCGGGTAGAACAGCCAATCTTTAAGCTTTGGTGAAAGTTTCGTTGAAATTCATTCGTTAGTTATTGAGATAAAAATTTGCAAACTTTTTCATTGAAATCGAGACCAGGGAGTTTTGTATTTTCGATTTTTTTATATGATATAAATGGTATCCTTGACAAATAATGGTTCTGGGGCATACTAGGGGACCCAAGTAAACCAACTATAGAAAACAATTGGATGATACCATAGCCATTGTGTTTATAAGCTATGCGAAGCTATGCCAGTATCGAAATTTCAATGTTTTTGAGTTTTCACCATAACTAACGATCAAAAGTTTACGAAAAAATTTTTTCATTTAGAACAGCTTTAAGTTTTTGAAAAAGTTGTTAAAGTTTTTGAAATCAGGGAGTTTTGTATTTTCGATTTTTTTATATGATATAAATGGTATCCTTGACAAATAATGGTTCTGGGGCATACTAGGGGACCCAAGTAAACCAACTATAGAAAACAATTGGATGATACCATAGCCATTGTGTTTATAAGCTATGCGAAGCTATGCCAGTATCGAAATTTCAATGTTTTTGAGTTTTCACCATAACTAACGATCAAAAGTTTACGAAAAAATTATGTCGGGTAGAACAGCCAATCTTTAAGCTTTGGTGAAAGTTTCGTTGAAATTCATTCGTTAGTTATTGAGATAAAAATTTGCAAACTTTTTCATTGAAATCGAGACCAGGGAGTTTTGTATTTTCGATTTTTTTTATATGATATAAATGGTATCCTTGACAAATAATGGTTCTGGGGCATACTAGGGGACCCAAGTAAACCAACTATAGAAAACAATTGGATGATACCATAGCCATTGTGTTTATAAGCTATGCGAAGCTATGCCAGTATCGAAATTTCAATGTTTTTGAGTTTTCACCATAACTAACGATCAAAAGTTTACGAAAAAAATTATGTCGGGTAGAACAGCCAATCTTTAAGCTTTGGTGAAAGTTTCGTTGAAATTCATTCGTTAGTTATTGAGATAAAAATTTGCAAACTTTTTCATTGAAATCGAGACCAGGGAGTTTTGTATTTTCGATTTTTTTTATATGATATAAATGGTATCCTTGACAAATAATGGTTCTGGGGCATACTAGGGGACCCAAGTAAACCAACTATAGAAAACAATTGGATGATACCATAGCCATTGTGTTTATAAGCTATGCGAAGCTATGCCAGTATCGAAATTTCAATGTTTTGAGTTTTCACCATAACTAACGATCAAAAGTTTACGAAAAAATTATGTCGGGTAGAACAGCCAATCTTTAAGCTTTGGTGAAAGTTTCGTTGAAATTCATTCGTTAGTTATTGAGATAAAAATTTGCAAACTTTTTCATTGAAATCGAGACCAGGGAGTTTTGTATTTTCGATTTTTTTTATATGATATAAATGGTATCCTTGACAAATAATGGTTCTGGGGCATACTAGGGGACCCAAGTAAACCAACTATAGAAAACAATTGGATGATACCATAGCCATTGTGTTTATAAGCTATGCGAAGCTATGCCAGTATCGAAATTTCAATGTTTTTAGTTTTCACCATAACTAACGATCAAAAGTTTACGAAAAAAATTATGTCGGGTAGAACAGCCAATCTTTAAGCTTTGGTGAAAGTTTCGTTGAAATTCATTCGTTAGTTATTGAGATAAAAATTTGCAAACTTTTTCATTGAAATCGAGACCAGGGAGTTTTGTATTTTCGATTTTTTTTATATGATATAAATGGTATCCTTGACAAATAATGGTTCTGGGGCATACTAGGGGACCCAAGTAAACCAACTATAGAAAACAATTGGATGATACCATAGCCATTGTGTTTATAAGCTATGCGAAGCTATGCCAGTATCGAAATTTCAATGTTTTTGAGTTTTCACCATAACTAACGATCAAAAGTTTACGAAAAAATTATGTCGGGTAGAACAGCCAATCTTTAAGCTTTGGTGAAAGTTTCGTTGAAATTCATTCGTTAGTTATTGAGATAAAAATTTGCAAACTTTTTCATTGAAATCGAGACCAGGGAGTTTTGTATTTTCGATTTTTTTTATATGATATAAATGGTATCCTTGACAAATAATGGTTCTGGGGCATACTAGGGGACCCAAGTAAACCAACTATAGAAAACAATTGGATGATACCATAGCCATTGTGTTTATAAGCTATGCGAAGCTATGCCAGTATCGAAATTTCAATGTTTTTGAGTTTTCACCATAACTAACGATCAAAAGTTTACGAAAAAATTATGTCGGGTAGAACAGCCAATTTTAAGCTTTGGGTTGAGTTTTCGTTGAAATTCAGGGAGTTTTGTATTTTCGATTTTTTTTTATATGATATAAATGGTATCCTTGACAAATAATGGTTCTGGGGCATACTAGGGGACCCAAGTAAACCAACTATAGAAAACAATTGGATGATACCATAGCCATTGTGTTTATAAGCTATGCGAAGCTATGCCAGTATCGAAATTTCAATGTTTTTGAGTTTTCACCATAACTAACGATCAAAAGTTTACGAAAAAATTATGTCGGGTAGAACAGCCAATCTTTAAGCTTTGGTGAAAGTTTCGTTGAAATTCATTTGTTAGTTATTGAGATAAAAATTTGCAAACTTTTTCATTGAAATCGAGACCAGGGAGTTTTGTATTTTCGATTTTTTTTATATGATATAAATGGTATCCTTGACAAATAATGGTTCTGGGGCATACTAGGGGACCCAAGTAAACCAACTATAGAAAACAATTGGATGATACCATAGCCATTGTGTTTATAAGCTATGCGAAGCTATGCCAGTATCGAAATTTCAATGTTTTTGAGTTTTCACCATAACTAACGATCAAAAGTTTACGAAAAAAATTATGTCGGGTAGAACAGCCAATCTTTAAGCTTTGGTGAAAGTTTCGTTGAAATTCATTCGTTAGTTATTGAGATAAAAATTTGCAAACTTTTTCATTGAAATCGAGACCAGGGAGTTTTGTATTTTCGATTTTTTTTTATATGATATAAATGGTATCCTTGACAAATAATGGTTCTGGGGCATACTAGGGGACCCAAGTAAACCAACTATAGAAAACAATTGGATGATACCATAGCCATTGTGTTTATAAGCTATGCGAAGCTATGCCAGTATCGAAATTTCAATGTTTTTGAGTTTTCACCATAACTAACGATCAAAAGTTTACGAAAAAATTATGTCGGGTAGAACAGCCAATCTTTAAGCTTTGGTGAAAGTTTCGTTGAAATTCATTCGTTAGTTATTGAGATAAAAATTTGCAAACTTTTTCATTGAAATCGAGACCAGGGAGTTTTGTATTTTCGATTTTTTTTATATGATATAAATGGTATCCTTGACAAATAATGGTTCTGGGGCATACTAGGGGACCCAAGTAAACCAACTATAGAAAACAATTGGATGATACCATAGCCATTGTGTTTATAAGCTATGCGAAGCTATGCCAGTATCGAAATTTCAATGTTTTTGAGTTTTCACCATAACTAACGATCAAAAGTTTACGAAAAAATTATGTCGGGTAGAACAGCCAATCTTTAAGCTTTGGTGAAAGTTTCGTTGAAATTCATTCGTTAGTTATTGAGATAAAAATTTGCAAACTTTTTCATTGAAATCGAGACCAGGGAGTTTTGTATTTTCGATTTTTTTTATATGATATAAATGGTATCCTTGACAAATAATGGTTCTGGGGCATACTAGGGGACCCAAGTAAACCAACTATAGAAAACAATTGGATGATACCATAGCCATTGTGTTTATAAGCTATGCGAAGCTATGCCAGTATCGAAATTTCAATGTTTTTTGAGTTTTCACCATAACTAACGATCAAAAGTTTACGAAAAAATTATGTCGGGTAGAACAGCCAATTTTTAAGCTTTGGTGAAAGTTTCATTGAAATTCAGGGAGTTTTGTATTTTCGATTTTTTTTTATATGATATAAATGGTATCCTTGACAAATAATGGTTCTGGGGCATACTAGGGGACCCAAGTAAACCAACTATAGAAAACAATTGGATGATACCATAGCCATTGTGTTTATAAGCTATGCGAAGCTATGCCAGTATCGAAATTTCAATGTTTTTGAGTTTTCACCATAACTAACGATCAAAAGTTTACGAAAAAATTATGTCGGGTAGAACAGCCAATCTTTAAGCTTTGGTGAAAGTTTCGTTGAAATTCATTTGTTAGTTATTGAGATAAAAATTTGCAAACTTTTTCATTGAAATCGAGACCAGGGAGTTTTGTATTTTCGATTTTTTTTATATGATATAAATGGTATCCTTGACAAATAATGGTTCTGGGGCATACTAGGGGACCCAAGTAAACCAACTATAGAAAACAATTGGATGATACCATAGCCATTGTGTTTATAAGCTATGCGAAGCTATGCCAGTATCGAAATTTCAATGTTTTTGAGTTTTCACCATAACTAACGATCAAAAGTTTACGAAAAAATTATGTCGGGTAGAACAGCCAATCTTTAAGCTTTGGTGAAAGTTTCGTTGAAATTCATTCGTTAGTTATTGAGATAAAAATTTGCAAACTTTTTCATTGAAATCGAGACCAGGGAGTTTTGTATTTTCGATTTTTTTTATATGATATAAATGGTATCCTTGACAAATAATGGTTCTGGGGCATACTAGGGGACCCAAGTAAACCAACTATAGAAAACAATTGGATGATACCATAGCCATTGTGTTTATAAGCTATGCGAAGCTATGCCAGTATCGAAATTTCAATGTTTTTGAGTTTTCACCATAACTAACGATCAAAAGTTTACGAAAAAATTATGTCGGGTAGAACAGCCAATCTTTAAGCTTTGGTGAAAGTTTCGTTGAAATTCATTCGTTAGTTATTGAGATAAAAATTTGCAAACTTTTTCATTGAAATCGAGACCAGGGAGTTTTGTATTTTCGATTTTTTTTATATGATATAAATGGTATCCTTGACAAATAATGGTTCTGGGGCATACTAGGGGACCCAAGTAAACCAACTATAGAAAACAATTGGATGATACCATAGCCATTGTGTTTATAAGCTATGCGAAGCTATGCCAGTATCGAAATTTCAATGTTTTTGAGTTTTCACCATAACTAACGATCAAAAGTTTACGAAAAAATTATGTCGGGTAGAACAGCCAATCTTTAAGCTTTGGTGAAAGTTTCGTTGAAATTCATTCGTTAGTTATTGAGATAAAAATTTGCAAACTTTTTCATTGAAATCGAGACCAGGGAGTTTTGTATTTTCGATTTTTTTTATATGATATAAATGGTATCCTTGACAAATAATGGTTCTGGGGCATACTAGGGGACCCAAGTAAACCAACTATAGAAAACAATTGGATGATACCATAGCCATTGTGTTTATAAGCTATGCGAAGCTATGCCAGTATCGAAATTTCAATGTTTTTGAGTTTTCACCATAACTAACGATCAAAAGTTTACGAAAAAATTATGTCGGGTAGAACAGCCAATCTTTAAGCTTTGGTGAAAGTTTCGTTGAAATTCATTCGTTAGTTATTGAGATAAAAATTTGCAAACTTTTTCATTGAAATCGAGACCAGGGAGTTTTGTATTTTCGATTTTTTTTATATGATATAAATGGTATCCTTGACAAATAATGGTTCTGGGGCATACTAGGGGACCCAAGTAAACCAACTATAGAAAACAATTGGATGATACCATAGCCATTGTGTTTATAAGCTATGCGAAGCTATGCCAGTATCGAAATTTCAATGTTTTTGAGTTTTCACCATAACTAACGATCAAAAGTTTACGAAAAAATTATGTCGGGTAGAACAGCCAATTTTAAGCTTTGGTGAAAGTTTCGTTGAAATTCAGGGAGGGAGTTTTGTATTTTCGATTTTTTTTTATATGATATAAATGGTATCCTTGACAAATAATGGTTCTGGGGCATACTAGGGGACCCAAGTAAACCAACTATAGAAAACAATTGGATGATACCATAGCCATTGTGTTTATAAGCTATGCGAAGCTATGCCAGTATCGAAATTTCAATGTTTTTGAGTTTTCACCATAACTAACGATCAAAAGTTTACGAAAAAATTATGTCGGGTAGAACAGCCAATCTTTAAGCTTTGGTGAAAGTTTCGTTGAAATTCATTTGTTAGTTATTGAGATAAAAATTTGCAAACTTTTTCATTGAAATCGAGACCAGGGAGTTTTGTATTTTCGATTTTTTTTATATGATATAAATGGTATCCTTGACAAATAATGGTTCTGGGGCATACTAGGGGACCCAAGTAAACCAACTATAGAAAACAATTGGATGATACCATAGCCATTGTGTTTATAAGCTATGCGAAGCTATGCCAGTATCGAAATTTCAATGTTTTTGAGTTTTCACCATAACTAACGATCAAAAGTTTACGAAAAAATTATGTCGGGTAGAACAGCCAATCTTTAAGCTTTGGTGAAAGTTTCGTTGAAATTCATTCGTTAGTTATTGAGATAAAAATTTGCAAACTTTTTCATTGAAATCGAGACCAGGGAGTTTTGTATTTTCGATTTTTTTTATATGATATAAATGGTATCCTTGACAAATAATGGTTCTGGGGCATACTAGGGGACCCAAGTAAACCAACTATAGAAAACAATTGGATGATACCATAGCCATTGTGTTTATAAGCTATGCGAAGCTATGCCAGTATCGAAATTTCAATGTTTTTGAGTTTTCACCATAACTAACGATCAAAAGTTTACGAAAAAATTATGTCGGGTAGAACAGCCAATCTTTAAGCTTTGGTGAAAGTTTCGTTGAAATTCATTCGTTAGTTATTGAGATAAAAATTTGCAAACTTTTTCATTGAAATCGAGACCAGGGAGTTTTGTATTTTCGATTTTTTTTATATGATATAAATGGTATCCTTGACAAATAATGGTTCTGGGGCATACTAGGGGACCCAAGTAAACCAACTATAGAAAACAATTGGATGATACCATAGCCATTGTGTTTATAAGCTATGCGAAGCTATGCCAGTATCGAAATTTCAATGTTTTTGAGTTTTCACCATAACTAACGATCAAAAGTTTACGAAAAAATTATGTCGGGTAGAACAGCCAATCTTTAAGCTTTGGTGAAAGTTTCGTTGAAATTCATTCGTTAGTTATTGAGATAAAAATTTGCAAACTTTTTCATTGAAATCGAGACCAGGGAGTTTTGTATTTTCGATTTTTTTTATATGATATAAATGGTATCCTTGACAAATAATGGTTCTGGGGCATACTAGGGGACCCAAGTAAACCAACTATAGAAAACAATTGGATGATACCATAGCCATTGTGTTTATAAGCTATGCGAAGCTATGCCAGTATCGAAATTTCAATGTTTTTGAGTTTTCACCATAACTAACGATCAAAAGTTTACGAAAAAATTATGTCGGGTAGAACAGCCAATTTTAAGCTTTGGTGAAAGTTTCGTTGAAAATTCAGGGAGTTTTGTATTTTCGATTTTTTTTTATATGATATAAATGGTATCCTTGACAAATAATGGTTCTGGGGCATACTAGGGGACCCAAGTAAACCAACTATAGAAAACAATTGGATGATACCATAGCCATTGTGTTTATAAGCTATGCGAAGCTATGCCAGTATCGAAATTTCAATGTTTTTGAGTTTTCACCATAACTAACGATCAAAAGTTTACGAAAAAATTATGTCGGGTAGAACAGCCAATCTTTAAGCTTTGGTGAAAGTTTCGTTGAAATTCATTCGTTAGTTATTGAGATAAAAATTTGCAAACTTTTTCATTGAAATCGAGACCAGGGAGTTTTGTATTTTCGATTTTTTTTATATGATATAAATGGTATCCTTGACAAATAATGGTTCTGGGGCATACTAGGGGACCCAAGTAAACCAACTATAGAAAACAATTGGATGATACCATAGCCATTGTGTTTATAAGCTATGCGAAGCTATGCCAGTATCGAAATTTCAATGTTTTTGAGTTTTCACCATAACTAACGATCAAAAGTTTACGAAAAAATTATGTCGGGTAGAACAGCCAATCTTTAAGCTTTGGTGAAAGTTTCGTTGAAATTCATTCGTTAGTTATTGAGATAAAAATTTGCAAACTTTTTCATTGAAATCGAGACCAGGGAGTTTTGTATTTTCGATTTTTTTTATATGATATAAATGGTATCCTTGACAAATAATGGTTCTGGGGCATACTAGGGGACCCAAGTAAACCAACTATAGAAAACAATTGGATGATACCATAGCCATTGTGTTTATAAGCTATGCGAAGCTATGCCAGTATCGAAATTTCAATGTTTTTGAGTTTTCACCATAACTAACGATCAAAAGTTTACGAAAAAATTATGTCGGGTAGAACAGCCAATCTTTAAGCTTTGGTGAAAGTTTCGTTGAAATTCATTCGTTAGTTATTGAGATAAAAATTTGCAAACTTTTTCATTGAAATCGAGACCAGGGAGTTTTGTATTTTCGATTTTTTTTATATGATATAAATGGTATCCTTGACAAATAATGGTTCTGGGGCATACTAGGGGACCCAAGTAAACCAACTATAGAAAACAATTGGATGATACCATAGCCATTGTGTTTATAAGCTATGCGAAGCTATGCCAGTATCGAAATTTCAATGTTTTTGAGTTTTCACCATAACTAACGATCAAAAGTTTACGAAAAAATTATGTCGGGTAGAACAGCCAATCTTTAAGCTTTGGTGAAAGTTTCGTTGAAATTCATTCGTTAGTTATTGAGATAAAAATTTGCAAACTTTTTCATTGAAATCGAGACCAGGGAGTTTTGTATTTTCGATTTTTTTTATATGATATAAATGGTATCCTTGACAAATAATGGTTCTGGGGCATACTAGGGGACCCAAGTAAACCAACTATAGAAAACAATTGGATGATACCATAGCCATTGTGTTTATAAGCTATGCGAAGCTATGCCAGTATCGAAATTTCAATGTTTTTGAGTTTTCACCATAACTAACGATCAAAAGTTTACGAAAAAATTATGTCGGGTAGAACAGCCAATCTTTAAGCTTTGGTGAAAGTTTCGTTGAAATTCATTCGTTAGTTATTGAGATAAAAATTTGCAAACTTTTTCATTGAAATCGAGACCAGGGAGTTTTGTATTTTCGATTTTTTTTATATGATATAAATGGTATCCTTGACAAATAATGGTTCTGGGGCATACTAGGGGACCCAAGTAAACCAACTATAGAAAACAATTGGATGATACCATAGCCATTGTGTTTATAAGCTATGCGAAGCTATGCCAGTATCGAAATTTCAATGTTTTTGAGTTTTCACCATAACTAACGATCAAAAGTTTACGAAAAAATTATGTCGGGTAGAACAGCCAATCTTTAAGCTTTGGTGAAAGTTTCGTTGAAATTCATTCGTTAGTTATTGAGATAAAAATTTGCAAACTTTTTCATTGAAATCGAGACCAGGGAGTTTTGTATTTTCGATTTTTTTTATATGATATAAATGGTATCCTTGACAAATAATGGTTCTGGGGCATACTAGGGGACCCAAGTAAACCAACTATAGAAAACAATTGGATGATACCATAGCCATTGTGTTTATAAGCTATGCGAAGCTATGCCAGTATCGAAATTTCAATGTTTTTGAGTTTTCACCATAACTAACGATCAAAAGTTTACGAAAAAATTATGTCGGGTAGAACAGCCAATCTTTAAGCTTTGGTGAAAGTTTCGTTGAAATTCATTCGTTAGTTATTGAGATAAAAATTTGCAAACTTTTTCATTGAAATCGAGACCAGGGAGTTTTGTATTTTCGATTTTTTTTATATGATATAAATGGTATCCCTTGACAAATAATGGTTCTGGGGCATACTAGGGGACCCCAAGTAAACCAACTATAGAAAACAATTGGATGATACCATAGCCATTGTGTTTATAAGCTATGCGAAGCTATGCCAGTATCGAAAATTTCAATGTTTTGAGTTTTCACCATAACTAACGATCAAAAGTTTACGAAAAAATTATGTCGGGTAGAACAGCCAATCCTTAAGGTTTGGTGAAAGTTTCGTTGAAATTCATTCGTTAGTTATTGCAGATAAAAATTTGCATACTTTTTCATTGAATCGAGACCAGGGAGTTTTTGTATTTTTCGATTTTTTTTTATATGATATAAATGGTATCCTTGACAGATAATGAGTTCTGGGGCATACTAGGGGACCCAAGTAAACCAAACTATAGAAAAACAATTGGATGTACCATAGCCATTGTGTTTTATAAGCTATGCGAAGCTATGCCAGTATCGAAATTTCAATGTTTTTTTAGTTTTCACCATAACTAACGATCAAAAGTTACGAAAAAATTATGTCGGGTAGAACAGCCAATTTTTAAGCTTTGGTGAAAGTGTTTCCGTTGAAATTCAGGGAGTTTTGTATTTTCGATTTTTTTTTATATGATTAAAAGGTATCCTTTGACAAATAACTGGTTCTGGGGGCATACTAGGGGACCCCAAGTAAACCACTATAGAAACAAATTGGAATGATACCATAGCCATTGTGTTTATAAGCTATGCGAAGCTGTGCCAGTATCGAAATTTCAATGTTTTTGAGTTGTTCACCATAACTAACGATCAAAAGTTTACGAAAAAATTATGTTTAGTAGAACAGCCAATCTTTAAGCTTTGGTGAAAGTTTCGTTGAAATTCATTTGTTAGTTTTTGAGATAAAAATTTGCAAACTTTTTCATTGAAATCGAGACCAGGGAGTTTTGTATTTTCGATTTTTTTTATATGATATAAATCGTATCCTTGACAAATAATGGTTCTGGGGCGTACTAGGGGACCCAAATAAACCAACTATAGAAAACAATTGGATGATACCATAGCCATTGTGTTTATAAGCTATGCGAAGGTATGTCAGTATCGAAATTTCCAATTGTTTTTTGAGTTTTCACCATAACTAACGATCAAAAGTTTACGAAAAAATTATGTCGGGTAGAACAGCCAATCTTAAGCTTTTGGTGAAAGTTTCGTTGAAATTCCATTCGTTAGTTATTGAGCTAAAAATTTGCAAACTTTTTCATTGAAATCGAGGACCAGGGAGTTTGTATTTTCGATTTTTTTTTATATGATATAAATGGTATCCTTGACAAATAATGGTTCTGGGGCTACTAGGGGACCCAAGTAAACCAACTATAGAAAACAATTGGATGATACCATAGCCATTGTGTTTATAAGCTATGCGAAGCTATGCCAGTATCGAAATTTCATAGTTTTTGAGTTTTTCACCATAACTAACGATCAAAAGTTTTACGAAAAATTATGTCGGGTCAGAACAGCCAATTTTTAAGCTTTGGTGAAAGTTTCGTTGAAATTTCATTCGTTAGTTATTGAGATAAAAATTTGCATACTTTTTCATTGAAATCGAGACCAGGGAGTTTTGTATTTTCGATTTTTTTTTAATGATATAAATGGTATCCTTGACAGATAATGGTTCTGGGGCATACTAGGGGACCCAAGGTAAAACCAACTATAGAAAACAATTGGATGATACCATAGCCCTCTGTGTTTATAAGCTATGCGAAGCTATGTCAGTATCGAAATTTCAATGTTTTTTAAGTTTTTCACCATAACTAACGATCAAAAATTTACGAAAAACATTATGTCGGTAGAACAACCAATCCTTTAAGCTTTGGTGAAAGTTTCGTTGAAATCATTCGTTAGTTATTGAGATAAAAATTTGCAAACTTTTTCATCTGAAATCGAGACCAGGGAGTTTTGTATTTTCGATTTTTTTTTATATGATGATAAATGGTATCCTTGACAAATAATGGTTCTGGGGCATACTAGGGGACCCAAGTAAACCAACTATAGAAAACAATGGATGATACCATAGCCATTGTGTTTATAAGCCTATGCGAAGCTATGCCAGCTATCGAAATTTCAATGTTTTTTGAGTTTTCACCCTAACTAACGATCAAAAGTTTACGAAAAAATTATGTCGGGTAAACCACCAATCCTTAAGCTTTGTGAAAGTTTCGTTGAAATTCATTTGTTAGTTATTGAGATAAAAATTTGCAAACTTTCTTCATTGAAATCGAGACCAGGGAGTTTTGCTATTTTCGGATTGGTTTTTTATATGATATAAATGGTATCCTTGACAAATAATGGTTCGGGGGCATACTAGGGGACCCAAGTAAACCAAACTATAGAAAACAATTGGATGATACCATAGCCATTGTGTTTATAAGCTATTGCGAAGCTATGCCAGTATCGAAATTTCAATGTTTTTTGAGTTTTCACCATAACTAACGATCAAAAGTTTAATAAAAAATTATGTCGGGTAGAACAGTCCAATCTTTAAGCTTTGGTGAAAGTTTCGTGAAATTCATTGTAAGTTATTGAGATAAAAATTTGCAAAACTTTTTCATTGAAATCGAGACCAGGGAGTTTTGTCATTTTTTTTTTATATGATATAAATGGTATCCTTGACAAATAATGGTTCTGAGGCATACTAGGGGACCCAAGTAAACCAACTATAGAAAACAATTGGATGATACCATAGCCATTGTGTTATAAGCTATGCGAAGCTATGCCAGTATCGAAATTTCAATGTTTTTGAGTTTTTCACCATAACTAACTATCAAAGTTTACGAAAAAATTATGTCGGGTAGAACAGCCAATCTTTAAGCTTTGGTGAAAGTTTCGTTGAAATTCATTCGTTAGTTATTGAGATAAAATTTGCATACTTTTCATTGAAATCGAGACCAGGGGGAGTTTTGTATTGTTCGATTTTTTTAATATGATATAATGGTATCCTTGACAGATAATGGTTCTGGGGCATACTAGGGTGACCCCAAGTAAACCAACCTATAGAAAACAATTGGATGATACCATAGCCATTGTGTTTATAAGCTATGCGAGCTATGCCAGTATCGAAATTTCAATGTTTGTTTTATTTTTCCACCATAAATAACGATCAAAAGTTTACGAAAAAATTATGTCGGGTAAACCAGCCAATCCTTAAGCTTTGGTGAAAGTTTCGTTGAAATTCATTTGTTAGTTATTGAGATAAAAATTTGCAAACTTTTTCATTGAAATCGAGACCAGGGAGTTTTGTATTTTCGATTTTTTTTATATGATATAAATGGTATCCTTGACAAATAATGGTTCTGGGGCATACTAGGGGACCCAAGTAAACCAACTATAGAAAACAATTGGATGATACCATAGCCATTGTGTTTATAAGCTATGCGAAGCTATGCCAGTATCGAAATTTCAATATTTTTGAGTTTTCACCATAACTAACGATCAAAAGTTTACGAAATAATTATGTCGGGTAGAACAGCCAATCGTTAAGGTTTGGTGAAAGTTTCGTTGAAATTCATTCGTTAGTTATTGAGATAAAAATTTGCAAACTTTTCATTGAAATCGAGACAGGGAGTTTTTGTATTTTCGATTTTTTTTATATGATATAAATGGTATCCTTGACAAATAATGGTTCTGGGGCATACTAGGGGACCCAAGTAAACCAACTATAGAAAACAATTGGATGATACCATAGCCATTGTGTTTATAAGCTATGCGAAGCTATGCCAGTATCGAAAATTTCAATGTTTTTGAGTTTTCACCATAACTAACGATCAAAAGTTTACGAAACAATTATGTCGGGTAGAACAGCCAATTTTTAAGCTTTGGTGAAAGTTTCGTTTGAAATTCATTCGTTAGTTATTGAGATAAAAATTTGCAAACTTTTTCATTGAAATCGAGACCAGGGAGTTTTTGTATTTTCGATTTTTTTTATATGATATAAATGGTATCCTTGACAAATAATGGTTTCTGGGGCATACTAGGGGACCCAAGTAAACCAACTATAGAAAACAATTGGATGATACCATAGCCATTGTGTTTATAAGCTATGCGAAGCTATGCCAGTATCGAAATTTCAATGTTTTTTTAGTTTTCACCATAACTAACGATCAAAAGTTTACGAAAAAATTATGTCGGGTGTAAACCAGCCAATCCTTAAGCTTTGGTGAAAGTTTCGTTGAAATTCATTTTTTAGTTATTGAGATAAAAATTTGCAAACTTTTTCATTGAAATCGAGACCAGGGAGTTTTGTATTTTCGATTTTTTTTAATATGATATAAATGGTAATCCTTGACAAATAATGGTTTCTGGGGCATACTAGGGGACCCAAGTAAAACCAACTATAGAAAACAATTGGATGATACCATAGCCATTGTGTTATAAGCTAATGCGAAGCTATGCCAGTATCGAAATTTCAATGTTTTTGAGTTTTCACCATAACTAACGATCAAAAGTTTACGAAAAAATTATGTCGGGTAGAACAGCCAATCTTTAAGCTTTGGTGAAAGTTTCGTTGAAATTCATTTGTTAAGTTAATTGAGATAAAAATTTGGCAAACTTTTTCATTGAAATCGAGACCAGGGAGTTTTGTATTTTCGATTTTTTTTATATGATATAAATGGTATCCTTGACAAATAATGGTTCTGAGGCATACTAGGGGACCCAAGTAAACCAACTATAGGAAAACAATTGGATGATACCATAGCCATTGTGTTTATAAGCTATGCGAAGCTATGCCAGTATCGAAATTTCAATGTTTTGAGTTTTCACCATAACTAACGATCAAAAGTTTACGAAAAAATTATGTCGGGTAGAACAGCCAATCTTTAAGCTTTGGTGAAAAGTTTCGTTGAAATTCATTCGTTAGTTATTGAGATAAAAATTTGCATACTTTTTCATTGAAATCGAGACCAGGGAGTTTTGTATTTTCGATTTTTTTAATATGATATAAATGGTATCCTTGACAGATAATGGTTCTGGGGCATACTAGGGGACCCAAGTAAACCAACTATAGAAAACAATTGGATGATACCATAGCCATTGTGTTTTTAAGCTATGCGAAGCTATGCCAGTATCGAAATTTCAATGTTTTTTAGTTTTCACCATAACTAACGATCAAAAGTTTACGAAAAAATTATGTCGGGTAAACCAGCCAATCCTTTAAGCTTTGGTTAAAGTTTCGTTGAAATTCATTTGTTAGTTATTGAGATAAAAATTTGCAAACCTTTTTTCATTGAAATCGAGACCAGGGAGTTTTGTATTTTCGATTTTTTTTTATATGATATAAATGGTATCCTTGACAAATAATGGTTCTGGGGCATACTAGGGGACCAAGTAAACCAACTATAGAAAACAATTGGATGATACCATAGCCATTGTGTTTATAAGCTATGCGAAGCTATGCCAGTATCGAAATTTCAATATGTTTGAGTTTTTCACCATAACTAACGATCAAAAGTTTACCGAAATAATTATGTCGGGTAGAACAGCCAATCGTTTAAGGTTTGGTGAAAGTTTCGTTGAAATTCATTCGTTAGTTATTGAGATAAAAATTTGCAAACCTTTTTCATTGAAATCGAGACCAGGGAGTTTTGTATTTTCGATTTTTTTTATATGATATAAATGGTATCCTTGACAAATAATGGTTTCTGGGGCATACTAGGGGACCCAAGTAAACCAACTATAGAAAACAATTGGATGATACCATAGCCATTGTGTTTATAAGCTATGCGACAGCTATGCCAGTATCGAACTTTCAATATTTTTGAGTTTCACCATAACTAACGATCAAAAGTTTACGAAATAATATGTCGGGTAGAACAGCCAATCGTTAAGGTTTGGTGAAAGTCTTCGTTGAAATTCATTCGTTAGTTATGAGATAAAAATTTGCAAACCTTTTCATTGAAATCGAGACCAGGGAGTTTTGTATTTTCGATTTTTTTTATATGATATAAATGGTATCCTTGACAAATAATGGTTCTGGGTGCATACTAGGGGACCCAAGTAAACCAACTATAGAAAAACAATTGGATGATACCATAGCCATTGTGTTTATAAGCTATGCGAAGCTATGCCAGTATCGAAATTTCAATGTTTTTTGAGTTTCACCATAACTAACGATCAAAAAGTTTACGAAACAATTATGTCGGGGTAGAACAGCCAATTTTTAAGCTTTGGTGAAAGTTTCGTTGAAATTCATTCGTTAGTTATTGAGATAAAAATTTTGCAAACTTTTTCATTGAAATCGAGACCAGGGAGTTTTGTATTTTCGATTTTTTTTATATTGATATAAATGGTATCCTTGACAAATAATGGTTCTGGGGCATACTAGGGGACCCAAGTAAACCAACTATAGAAAACAATTGGATGATACCATAGCCATTGTGTTTATAAGCTATGCGAAGCTATGCCAGTATCGAAATTTCAATGTTTTTTAGTTTTCACCATAACTAACGATCAAAAGTTTACGAAAAAAATTATGTCGGGTAAACCAGCCAATCCTTAAGCTTTGGTGAAAGTTTCGTTGAAATTCATTTGTTAGTTATTGAGATAAAAATTTGCAAACTTTTCATTGAAATCGAGACCAGGGAGTTTTGTATTTTCGATTTTTTTTATATGATATAAATGGTATCCTTGACAAATAATGGTTCTGGGGCATACTAGGGGACCCAAGTAAACCAACTATAGAAAACAATTGGATGATACCATAGCCATTGTGTTTTATAAGCTATGCGAAGCTATGCCAGTATCGAAATTTCAATATTTTTGAGTTTTCACCATAAACTAACGATCAAAAGTTTACGAAATAATTATGTCGGGTAGAACAGCCAATCGTTAAGGTTTGGTGAAAGTTTCGTTGAAATTCATTCGTTAGTTATTGAGATAAAAATTTGCAAACCTTTTCATTGAAATCGAGACCAGGGAGTTTTGTATTTTCGATTTTTTTTATATGATATAAATGGTATCCTTGACAAATAATGGTTCTGGGGCATACTAGGGGACCCAAGTAAACCAACTATAGAAAACAATTGGATGATACCATAGCCATTGTGTTTATAAGCTATGCGAAGCTATGCCAGTATCGAAATTTCAATGTTTTTGAGTTTTCACCATAACTAACGATCAAAAGTTTACGAAACAATTATGTCGGGTAGAACAGCCAATTTTTAAGCTTTGGTGAAAGTTTCGTTGAAATTCATTCGTTAGTTATTGAGATAAAAATTTGCAAACTTTTTCATTGAAATCGAGACCAGGGAGTTTTGTATTTTCGATTTTTTTTATATGATATAAATGGTATCCTTGACAAATAATGGTTCTGGGGCATACTAGGGGACCCAAGTAAACCAACTATAGAAAACAATTGGATGATACCATAGCCATTGTGTTTATAAGCTATGCGAAGCTATGCCAGTATCGAAATTTCAATGTTTTTTAGTTTTCACCATAACTAACGATCAAAAGTTTACGAAAAAATTATGTCGGGTAAACCAGCCAATCCTTAAGCTTTGGTGAAAGTTTCGTTGAAAATTCATTTGTTAGTTATTGAGATAAAAATTTGCAAACTTTTTTCATTGAAATCGAGACCAGGGAGTTTTGTATTTTCGATTTTTTTTTATATGATATAAATGGTATCCTTGACAAATAATGGTTCTGGGGCATACTAGGGGACCCAAGTAAACCAACTATAGAAAACAATTGGATGATACCATAGCCATTGTGTTTATAAGCTATGCGAAGCTATGCCAGTATCGAAATTTCAATGTTTTTGAGTTTTCACCATAACTAACGATCAAAAGTTTACGAAACAATTATGTCGGGTAGAACAGCCAATTTTTAAGCTTTGGTGAAAGTTTCGTTGAAATTCATTTGTAAGTTATTGAGATAAAAATTTGCAAACTTTTTCATTGAAATCGAGACCAGGGAGTTTTGTATTTTCGATTTTTTTTATATGATATAAATGGTATCCTTGACAAATAATGGTTCTGAGGCATACTAGGGGACCCAAGTAAACCAACTATAGAAAACAATTGGATGATACCATAGCCATTGTGTTTATAAGCTATGCGAAGCTATGCCAGTATCGAAATTTCAATGTTTTTGAGTTTTCACCATAACTAACGATCAAAAGTTTACGAAAAAATTATGTCGGGTAGAACAGCCAATCTTTAAGCTTTGGTGAAAGTTTCGTTGAAATTCATTCGTTAGTTATTGAGATAAAAATTTGCATACTTTTTCATTGAAATCGAGACCAGGGAGTTTTGTATTTTCGATTTTTTTAATATGATATAAATGGTATCCTTGACAGATAATGGTTCTGGGGCATACTAGGGGACCCAAGTAAACCAACTATAGAAAACAATTGGATGATACCATAGCCATTGTGTTTATAAGCTATGCGAAGCTATGCCAGTATCGAAATTTCAATGTTTTTTTAGTTTTCACCATAACTAACGATCAAAAGTTTACGAAAAAATTATGTCGGGTAAACCAGCCAATCCTTAAGCTTTGGTGAAAGTTTCGTTGAAATTCATTTGTTAGTTATTGAGATAAAAATTTGCAAACTTTTTCATTGAAATCGAGACCAGGGAGTTTTGTATTTTCGATTTTTTTTATATGATATAAATGGTATCCTTGACAAATAATGGTTCTGGGGCATACTAGGGGACCCAAGTAAACCAACTATAGAAAACAATTGGATGATACCATAGCCATTGTGTTTATAAGCTATGCGAAGCTATGCCAGTATCGAAATTTCAATATTTTTTGAGTTTTCACCATAACTAACGATCAAAAGTTTACGAAATAATTATGTCGGGTAGAACAGCCAATCGTTAAGGTTTGGTGAAAGTTTCGTTGAAATTCATTCGTTAGTTATTGAGATAAAAATTTGCAAACCTTTTCATTGAAATCGAGACCAGGGAGTTTTGTATTTTCGATTTTTTTTATATGATATAAATGGTATCCTTGACAAATAATGGTTCTGGGGCATACTAGGGGACCCAAGTAAACCAACTATAGAAAACAATTGGATGATACCATAGCCATTGTGTTTATAAGCTATGCGAAGCTATGCCAGTATCGAAATTTCAATGTTTTTGAGTTTTCACCATAACTAACGATCAAAAGTTTACGAAACAATTATGTCGGGTAGAACAGCCAATTTTTAAGCTTTGGTGAAAGTTTCGTTGAAATTCATTCGTTAGTTATTGAGATAAAAATTTGCAAACTTTTTCATTGAAATCGAGACCAGGGAGTTTTGTATTTTCGATTTTTTTTATATGATATAAATGGTATCCTTGACAAATAATGGTTCTGGGGCATACTAGGGGACCCAAGTAAACCAACTATAGAAAACAATTGGATGATACCATAGCCATTGTGTTTATAAGCTATGCGAAGCTATGCCAGTATCGAAATTTCAATTTTTTTGAGTTTTCACCATAACTAACGATCAAAAGTTTACGAAAAAATTATGTCGGGTAGAACAGCCAATCTTTAAGCTTTGGTGAAAGTTTCGTTGAAATTCATTCGTTAGTTATTGAGATAAAAATTTGCATACTTTTTCATTGAAATCGAGACCAGGGAGTTTTGTATTTTCGATTTTTTTAATATGATATAAATGGTATCCTTGACAGATAATGGTTCTGGGGCATACTAGGGGACCCAAGTAAACCAACTATAGAAAACAATTGGATGATACCATAGCCATTGTGTTTATAAGCTATGCGAAGCTATGCCAGTATCGAAATTTCAATGTTTTTTTAGTTTTCACCATAACTAACGATCAAAAGTTTACGAAAAAATTATGTCGGGTAAACCAGCCAACCCAAAGCTTTGGTGAAAGTTTCGTTGAAATTCATTTGTTAGTTATTGAGATAAAAATTTGCAAACTTTTTCATTGAAATCGAGACCAGGGAGTTTTGTATTTTCGATTTTTTTTATATGATATAAATGGTATCCTTGACAAATAATGGTTCTGGGGCATACTAGGGGACCCAAGTAAACCAACTATAGAAAACAATTGGATGATACCATAGCCATTGTGTTTATAAGCTATGCGAAGCTATGCCAGTATCGAAATTTCAATATTTTTGAGTTTTCACCATAACTAACGATCAAAAGTTTACGAAATAATTATGTCGGGTAGAACAGCCAATCGTTAAGGTTTGGTGAAAGTTTCGTTGAAATTCATTCGTTAGTTATTGAGATAAAAATTTGCAAACCTTTTCATTGAAATCGAGACCAGGGAGTTTTGTATTTTCGATTTTTTTATATGATATAAATGGTATCCTTGACAAATAATGGTTCTGGGGCATACTAGGGGACCCAAGTAAACCAACTATAGAAAACAATTGGATGATACCATAGCCATTGTGTTTATAAGCTATGCGAAGCTATGCCAGTATCGAAATTTCAATATTTTTGAGTTTTCACCATAACTAACGATCAAAAGTTTACGAAATAATTATGTCGGGTAGAACAGCCAATCGTTAAGGTTTGGTGAAAGTTTCGTTGAAATTCATTCGTTAGTTATTGAGATAAAAATTTGCAAACCTTTTCATTGAAATCGAGACCAGGGAGTTTTGTATTTTCGATTTTTTTTATATGATATAAATGGTATCCTTGACAAATAATGGTTCTGGGGCATACTAGGGGACCCAAGTAAACCAACTATAGAAAACAATTGGATGATACCATAGCCATTGTGTTTATAAGCTATGCGAAGCTATGCCAGTATCGAAATTTCAATGTTTTTGAGTTTTCACCATAACTAACGATCAAAAGTTTACGAAACAATTATGTCGGGTAGAACAGCCAATTTTTAAGCTTTGGTGAAAGTTTCGTTGAAATTCATTCGTTAGTTATTGAGATAAAAATTTGCAAACTTTTTCATTGAAATCGAGACCAGGGAGTTTTGTATTTTCGATTTTTTTTATATGATATAAATGGTATCCTTGACAAATAATGGTTCTGGGGCATACTAGGGGACCCAAGTAAACCAACTATAGAAAACAATTGGATGATACCATAGCCATTGTGTTTATAAGCTATGCGAAGCTATGCCAGTATCGAAATTTCAATTTTTTTGAGTTTTCACCATAACTAACGATCAAAAGTTTACGAAAAAATTATGTCGGGTAGAACAGCCAATCTTTAAGCTTTGGTGAAAGTTTCGTTGAAATTCATTCGTTAGTTATTGAGATAAAAATTTGCATACTTTTTCATTGAAATCGAGACCAGGGAGTTTTGTATTTTCGATTTTTTTAATATGATATAAATGGTATCCTTGACAGATAATGGTTCTGGGGCATACTAGGGGACCCAAGTAAACCAACTATAGAAAACAATTGGATGATACCATAGCCATTGTGTTTATAAGCTATGCGAAGCTATGCCAGTATCGAAATTTCAATGTTTTTTTAGTTTTCACCATAACTAACGATCAAAAGTTTACGAAAAAATTATGTCGGGTAAACCAGCCAACCCAAAGCTTTGGTGAAAGTTTCGTTGAAATTCATTTGTTAGTTATTGAGATAAAAATTTGCAAACTTTTTCATTGAAATCGAGACCAGGGAGTTTTGTATTTTCGATTTTTTTTATATGATATAAATGGTATCCTTGACAAATAATGGTTCTGGGGCATACTAGGGGACCCAAGTAAACCAACTATAGAAAACAATTGGATGATACCATAGCCATTGTGTTTATAAGCTATGCGAAGCTATGCCAGTATCGAAATTTCAATATTTTTGAGTTTTCACCATAACTAACGATCAAAAGTTTACGAAATAATTATGTCGGGTAGAACAGCCAATCGTTAAGGTTTGGTGAAAGTTTCGTTGAAATTCATTCGTTAGTTATTGAGATAAAAATTTGCAAACCTTTTCATTGAAATCGAGACCAGGGAGTTTTGTATTTTCGATTTTTTTTATATGATATAAATGGTATCCTTGACAAATAATGGTTCTGGGGCATACTAGGGGACCCAAGTAAACCAACTATAGAAAACAATTGGATGATACCATAGCCATTGTGTTTATAAGCTATGCGAAGCTATGCCAGTATCGAAATTTCAATGTTTTTGAGTTTTCACCATAACTAACGATCAAAAGTTTACGAAAAAATTATGTCGGGTAAACCAGCCAATCCTTAAGCTTTGGTGAAAGTTTCGTTGAAATTCATTTGTTAGTTATTGAGATAAAAATTTGCAAACTTTTTCATTGAAATCGAGACCAGGGAGTTTTGTATTTTCGATTTTTTTTATATGATATAAATGGTATCCTTGACAAATAATGGTTCTGGGGCATACTAGGGGACCCAAGTAAACCAACTATAGAAAACAATTGGATGATACCATAGCCATTGTGTTTATAAGCTATGCGAAGCTATGCCAGTATCGAAATTTCAATATTTTTGAGTTTTCACCATAACTAACGATCAAAAGTTTACGAAATAATTATGTCGGGTAGAACAGCCAATCGTTAAGGTTTGGTGAAAGTTTCGTTGAAATTCATTCGTTAGTTATTGAGATAAAAATTTGCAAACCTTTTCATTGAAATCGAGACCAGGGAGTTTTGTATTTTCGATTTTTTTTATATGATATAAATGGTATCCTTGACAAATAATGGTTCTGGGGCATACTAGGGGACCCAAGTAAACCAACTATAGAAAACAATTGGATGATACCATAGCCATTGTGTTTATAAGCTATGCGAAGCTATGCCAGTATCGAAATTTCAATGTTTTTGAGTTTTCACCATAACTAACGATCAAAAGTTTACGAAACAATTATGTCGGGTAGAACAGCCAATTTTTAAGCTTTGGTGAAAGTTTCGTTGAAATTCATTTGTTAGTTATTGAGATAAAAATTTGCAAACTTTTTCATTGAAATCGAGACCAGGGAGTTTTGTATTTTCGATTTTTTTTATATGATATAAATGGTATCCTTGACAAATAATGGTTCTGGGGCATACTAGGGGACCCAAGTAAACCAACTATAGAAAACAATTGGATGATACCATAGCCATTGTGTTTATAAGCTATGCGAAGCTATGCCAGTATCGAAATTTCAATTTTTTTGAGTTTTCACCATAACTAACGATCAAAAGTTTACGAAAAAATTATGTCGGGTAGAACAGCCAATCTTTAAGCTTTGGTGAAAGTTTCGTTGAAATTCATTCGTTAGTTATTGAGATAAAAATTTGCAAACTTTTTCATTGAAATCGAGACCAGGGAGTTTTGTATTTTCGATTTTTTTTATATGATATAAATGGTATCCTTGACAAATAATAGTTCTGGGGCATACTAGGGGACCCAAGTAAACCAACTATAGAAAACAATTGGATGATACCATAGCCATTGTGTTTATAAGCTATGCGAAGCTATGCCAGTATCGAAATTTCAATGTTTTTGAGTTTTCACCATAACTAACGATCAAAAGTTTACGAAATAATTATGTCGGGTAGAACAGCCAATCCTTAAGGTTTGGTGAAAGTTTCGTTGAAATTCATTCGTTAGTTATTGAGATAAAAATTTGCAAACTTTTTCATTGAAATCGAGACCAGGGAGTTTTGTATTTTCGATTTTTTTTATATGATATAAATGGTATCCTTGACAAATAATGGTTCTGGGGCATACTAGGGGACCCAAGTAAACCAACTATAGAAAACAATTGGATGATACCATAGCCATTGTGTTTATAAGCTATGCGAAGCTATGCCAGTATCGAAATTTCAATGTTTTTGAGTTTTCACCATAACTAACGATCAAAAGTTTACGAAAAAATTATGTCGGGTAGAACAGCCAATTTTTAAGCTTTGGTGAAAGTTTCGTTGAAATTCAGGGAGTTTTGTATTTTCGATTTTTTTATATGATATAAATGGTATCCTTGACAAATAATGGTTCTGGGGCATACTAGGGGACCCAAGTAATCCAACTATAGAAAACAATTGGATGATACCATAGCCATTGTGTTTATAAGCTATGCGAAGCTGTGCCAGTATCGAAATTTCAATGTTTTTGAGTTTTCACCATAACTAACGATCAAAAGTTTACGAAAAAATTATGTTTAGTAGAACAGCCAATCTTTAAGCTTTGGTGAAAGTTTCGTTGAAATTCATTTGTTAGTTTTTGAGATAAAAATTTGCAAACTTTTTCATTGAAATTGAGACCAGGGAGTTTTGTATTTTCGATTTTTTTTATATGATATAAATGGTATCCTTGACAAATAATGGTTCTGGGGCATACTAGGGGACCCAAGTAAACCAACTATAGAAAACAATTGGATGATACCATAGCCATTGTGTTTATAAGCTATGCGAAGCTATGCCAGTATCGAAATTTCAATATTTTTGAGTTTTCACCATAACTAACGATCAAAAGTTTACGAAATAATTATGTCGGGTAGAACAGCCAATCGTTAAGGTTTGGTGAAAGTTTCGTTGAAATTCATTCGTTAGTTATTGAGATAAAAATTTGCAAACCTTTTCATTGAAATCGAGACCAGGGAGTTTTGTATTTTCGATTTTTTTTATATGATATAAATGGTATCCTTGACAAATAATGGTTCTGGGGCATACTAGGGGACCCAAGTAAACCAACTATAGAAAACAATTGGATGATACCATAGCCATTGTGTTTATAAGCTATGCGAAGCTATGCCAGTATCGAAATTTCAATGTTTTTGAGTTTTCACCATAACTAACGATCAAAAGTTTACGAAACAATTATGTCGGGTAGAACAGCCAATTTTTAAGCTTTGGTGAAAGTTTCGTTGAAATTCATTCGTTAGTTATTGAGATAAAAATTTGCAAACTTTTTCATTGAAATCGAGACCAGGGAGTTTTGTATTTTCGATTTTTTTTATATGATATAAATGGTATCCTTGACAAATAATGGTTCTGGGGCATACTAGGGGACCCAAGTAAACCAACTATAGAAAACAATTGGATGATACCATAGCCATTGTGTTTATAAGCTATGCGAAGCTATGCCAGTATCGAAATTTCAATTTTTTTGAGTTTTCACCATAACTAACGATCAAAAGTTTACGAAAAAATTATGTCGGGTAGAACAGCCAATCTTTAAGCTTTGGTGAAAGTTTCGTTGAAATTCATTCGTTAGTTATTGAGATAAAAATTTGCATACTTTTTCATTGAAATCGAGACCAGGGAGTTTTGTATTTTCGATTTTTTTTAATATGATATAAATGGTATCCTTGACAGATAATGGTTCTGGGGCATACTAGGGGACCCAAGTAAACCAACTATAGAAAACAATTGGATGATACCATAGCCATTGTGTTTATAAGCTATGCGAAGCTATGCCAGTATCGAAATTTCAATGTTTTTTTAGTTTTCACCATAACTAACGATCAAAAGTTTACGAAAAAATTATGTCGGGTAAACCAGCCAACCTAAAGCTTTGGTGAAAGTTTCGTTGAAATTCATTTGTTAGTTATTGAGATAAAAATTTGCAAACTTTTTCATTGAAATCGAGACCAGGGAGTTTTGTATTTTCGATTTTTTTTATATGATATAAATGGTATCCTTGACAAATAATGGTTCTGGGGCATACTAGGGGACCCAAGTAAACCAACTATAGAAAACAATTGGATGATACCATAGCCATTGTGTTTATAAGCTATGCGAAGCTATGCCAGTATCGAAATTTCAATATTTTTGAGTTTTCACCATAACTAACGATCAAAAGTTTACGAAATAATTATGTCGGGTAGAACAGCCAATCGTTAAGGTTTGGTGAAAGTTTCGTTGAAATTCATTCGTTAGTTATTGAGATAAAAATTTGCAAACCTTTTTCATTGAAATCGAGACCAGGGAGTTTTGTATTTTCGATTTTTTTTATATGATATAAATGGTATCCTTGACAAATAATGGTTCTGGGGCATACTAGGGGACCCAAGTAAACCAACTATAGAAAACAATTGGATGATACCATAGCCATTGTGTTTATAAGCTATGCGAAGCTATGCCAGTATCGAAATTTCAATGTTTTTGAGTTTTCACCATAACTAACGATCAAAAGTTTACGAAAAAATTATGTCGGGTAGAACAGCCAATCCTTTAAGCTTTGGTGAAAGTTTCGTTGAAATTCATTTGTTAGTTATTGAGATAAAAATTTGCAAACTTTTTCATTGAAATCGAGACCAGGGAGTTTTGTATTTTCGATTTTTTTTATATGATATAAATGGTATCCTTGACAAATAATGGTTCTGGGGCATACTAGGGGACCCAAGTAAACCAACTATAGAAAACAATTGGATGATACCATAGCCATTGTGTTTATAAGCTATGCGAAGCTATGCCAGTATCGAAATTTCAATATTTTTGAGTTTTCACCATAACTAACGATCAAAAGTTTACGAAATAATTATGTCGGGTAGAACAGCCAATCGTTAAGGCTTTGGTGAAAGTTTCGTTGAAATTCATTCGTTAGTTATTGAGATAAAAATTTGCAAACCTTTTTCATTGAAATCGAGACCAGGGAGTTTTGTATTTTCGATTTTTTTTATATGATATAAATGGTATCCTTGACAAATAATGGTTCTGGGGCATACTAGGGGACCCAAGTAAACCAACTATAGAAAACAATTGGATGATACCATAGCCATTGTGTTTATAAGCTATGCGAAGCTATGCCAGTATCGAAATTTCAATGTTTTTGAGTTTTCACCATAACTAACGATCAAAAGTTTACGAAACAATTATGTCGGGTAGAACAGCCAATTTTTAAGCTTTGGTGAAAGTTTCGTTGAAATTCATTTGTTAGTTATTGAGATAAAAATTTGCAAACTTTTTCATTGAAATCGAGACCAGGGAGTTTTGTATTTTCGATTTTTTTTATATGATATAAATGGTATCCTTGACAAATAATGGTTCTGGGGCATACTAGGGGACCCAAGTAAACCAACTATAGAAAACAATTGGATGATACCATAGCCATTGTGTTTATAAGCTATGCGAAGCTATGCCAGTATCGAAATTTCAATTTTTTTGAGTTTTCACCATAACTAACGATCAAAAGTTTACGAAAAAATTATGTCGGGTAGAACAGCCAATCTTTAAGCTTTGGTGAAAGTTTCGTTGAAATTCATTCGTTAGTTATTGAGATAAAAATTTGCAAACTTTTTCATTGAAATCGAGACCAGGGAGTTTTGTATTTTCGATTTTTTTTATATGATATAAATGGTATCCTTGACAAATAATGGTTCTGGGGCATACTAGGGGACCCAAGTAAACCAACTATAGAAAACAATTGGATGATACCATAGCCATTGTGTTTATAAGCTATGCGAAGCTATGCCAGTATCGAAATTTCAATGTTTTTGAGTTTTCACCATAACTAACGATCAAAAGTTTACGAAATAATTATGTCGGGTAGAACAGCCAATCCTTAAGGTTTGGTGAAAGTTTCGTTGAAATTCATTCGTTAGTTATTGAGATAAAAATTTGCAAACTTTTTCATTGAAATCGAGACCAGGGAGTTTTGTATTTTCGATTTTTTTTATATGATATAAATGGTATCCTTGACAAATAATGGTTCTGGGGCATACTAGGGGACCCAAGTAAACCAACTATAGAAAACAATTGGATGATACCATAGCCATTGTGTTTATAAGCTATGCGAAGCTATGCCAGTATCGAAATTTCAATGTTTTTGAGTTTTCACCATAACTAACGATCAAAAGTTTACGAAAAAATTATGTCGGGTAGAACAGCCAATTTTTAAGCTTTGGTGAAAGTTTCGTTGAAATTCAGGGAGTTTTGTATTTTCGATTTTTTTTATATGATATAAATGGTATCCTTGACAAATAATGGTTCTGGGGCATACTAGGGGACCCAAGTAATCCAACTATAGAAAACAATTGGATGATACCATAGCCATTGTGTTTATAAGCTATGCGAAGCTGTGCCAGTATCGAAATTTCAATGTTTTTGAGTTTTCACCATAACTAACGATCAAAAGTTTACGAAAAAATTATGTCGGGTAGAACAACCAATCCTTAAGCTTTGGTGAAAGTTTCGTTGAAATTCATTTGTTAGTTATTGAGATAAAAATTTGCAAACTTTTTCATTGAAATCGAGACCAGGGAGTTTTGTATTTTCGATTTTTTTTATATGATATAAATGGTATCCTTGACAAATAATGGTTCTGGGGCATACTAGGGGACCCAAGTAAACCAACTATAGAAAACAATTGGATGATACCATAGCCATTGTGTTTATAAGCTATGCGAAGCTATGCCAGTATCGAAATTTCAATGTTTTTGAGTTTTCACCATAACTAACAAACAAAAGTTTACGAAAAAATTATGTCGGGTAGAACAGCCAATCCTTAAGGTGTGGTGAAAGTTTCGTTGAAATTCATTCGTTAGTTATTGAGATAAAAATTTGCAAACTTTTTCATTGAAATCGAGACCAGGGAGTTTTGTATTTTCGATTTTTTTTATATGATATAAATGGTATCCTTGACAAATATTGGTTCTGGGGCATACTAGGGGACCCAAGTAAACCAACTATAGAAAACAATTGGATGATACCATAGCCATTGTGTTTATAAGCTATGCGAAGCTATGCCAGTATCGAAATTTCAATGTTTTTGAGTTTTCACCATAACTAACGATCAAAAGTTTACGAAAAAATTATGTCGGGTAGAACAGCCAATTTTTAAGCTTTGGTGAAAGTTTCGTTGAAATTTATTTGTTAGTTATTGAGATAAAAATTTGCAAACTTTTTCATTGAAATCGAGACCAGGGAGTTTTGTATTTTCGATTTTTTTTATATGATATAAATGGTATCCTTGACAAATAATGGTTCTGGGGCATACTAGGGGACCCAAGTAAACCAACTATAGAAAACAATTGGATGATACCATAGCCATTGTGTTTATAAGCTATGCGAAGCTATGCCAGTATCGAAATTTCAATGTTTTTGAGTTTTCACCATAACTAACGATCAAAAGTTTACGAAAAAATTATGTCGGGTAGAACAGCCAATTTTTAAGCTTTGGTGAAAGTTTCGTTGAAATTCATTTGTTAGTTATTGAGATAAAAATTTGCAAACCTTTTTCATTGAAATCGAGACCAGGGAGTTTTGTATTTTCGATTTTTTTTATATGATATAAATGGTATCCTTGACAAATAATGGTTCTGGGGCATACTAGGGGACCCAAGTAAACCAACTATAGAAAACAATTGGATGATACCATAGCCATTGTGTTTATAAGCTATGCGAAGCTATGCCAGTATCGAAATTTCAATGTTTTTGAGTTTTCACCATAACTAACGATCAAAAGTTTACGAAACAATTATGTCGGGTAGAACAGCCAATCTTTAAGCTTTGGTGAAAGTTTCGTTGAAATTCATTCGTTAGTTATTGAGATAAAAATTTGCAAACTTTTTCATTGAAATCGAGACCAGGGAGTTTTGTATTTTCGATTTTTTTTATATGATATAAATGGTATCCTTGACAAATAATGGTTCTGGGGCATACTAGGGGACCCAAGTAAACCAACTATAGAAAACAATTGGATGATACCATAGCCATTGTGTTTATAAGCTATGCGAAGCTATGCCAGTATCGAAATTTCAATGTTTTTGAGTTTTCACCATAACTAACGAATCAAAAGTTTACGAAAAAATTATGTCGGGTAGAACAGCCAATCTTTAAGCTTTGGTGAAAGTTTCGTTGAAATTCATTCGTTAGTTATTGAGATAAAAATTTGCAAACTTTTTCATTGAAATCGAGACCAGGGAGTTTTGTATTTTCGATTTTTTTTATATGATATAAATGGTATCCTTGACAAATAATTGGTTCTGGGGCATACTAGGGGACCCAAGTAAACCAACTATAGAAAACAATTGGATGATACCATAGCCATTGTGTTTATAAGCTATGCGAAGCTATGCCAGTATCGAAATTTCAATGTTTTTGAGTTTTCACCATAACTAACGATCAAAAGTTTACGAAACAATTATGTCGGGTAGACAGGCCAATCCTTTAAGGTTTGGTGAAAGTTTCGTTGAAATTCATTCGTTAGTTATTGAGATAAAAATTTGCAAACTTTTTCATTGAAATCGAGACCAGGGAGTTTTGTATTTTCGATTTTTTTTATATGATATAAATGGTATCCTTGACAAATAATGGTTCTGGGGCATACTAGGGGACCCAAGTAAACCAACTATAGAAAACAATTGGATGATACCATAGCCATTGTGTTTATAAGCTATGCGAAGCTATGCCAGTATCGAAATTTCAATGTTTTTGAGTTTTCACCATAACTAACGATCAAAAGTTTACGAAAAAATTATGTCGGGTAGAACAGCCAATTTTTAAGCTTTGGTGAAAGTTTCGTTGAAATTCATTTGTTAGTTATTGAGATAAAAATTTGCAAACCTTTTCATTGAAATCGAGACCAGGGAGTTTTGTATTTTCGATTTTTTTTATATGATATAAATGGTATCCTTGACAAATAATGGTTCTGGGGCATACTAGGGGACCCAAGTAAACCAACTATAGAAAACAATTGGATGATACCATAGCCATTGTGTTTATAAGCTATGCGAAGCTATGCCAGTATCGAAATTTCAATGTTTTTGAGTTTTCACCATAACTAACGATCAAAAGTTTACGAAACAATTATGTCGGGTAGAACAGCCAATTTTTAAGCTTGGGTGAAAGTTTCGTTGAAATTCATTCGTTAGTTATTGAGATAAAAATTTGCAAACTTTTTCATTGAAATCGAGACCAGGGAGTTTTGTATTTTCGATTTTTTTTATATGATATAAATGGTATCCTTGACAAATAATGGTTCTGGGGCATACTAGGGGACCCAAGTAAACCAACTATAGAAAACAATTGGATGATACCATAGCCATTGTGTTTATAAGCTATGCGAAGCTATGCCAGTATCGAAATTTCAATGTTTTTGAGTTTTCACCATAACTAACGATCAAAAGTTTACGAAAAAATTATGTCGGGTAGAACAGCCAATTTTTAAGCTTTGGTGAAAGTTTCGTTGAAATTCATTTGTTAGTTATTGAGATAAAAATTTGCAAACTTTTTCATTGAAATCGAGACCAGGGAGTTTTGTATTTTCGATTTTTTTTATATGATATAAATGGTATCCTTGACAAATAATGGTTCTGGGGCATACTAGGGGACCCAAGTAAACCAACTATAGAAAACAATTGGATGATACCATAGCCATTGTGTTTATAAGCTATGCGAAGCTATGCCAGTATCGAAATTTCAATGTTTTTGAGTTTTCACCATAACTAACGATCAAAAGTTTACGAAACAATTATGTCGGGTAGACAGGCCAATCCTTAAGGTTTGGTGAAAGTTTCGTTGAAATTCATTCGTTAGTTATTGAGATAAAAATTTGCAAACTTTTTCATTGAAATCGAGACCAGGGAGTTTTGTATTTTCGATTTTTTTTATATGATATAAATGGTATCCTTGACAAATAATGGTTCTGGGGCATACTAGGGGACCCAAGTAAACCAACTATAGAAAACAATTGGATGATACCATAGCCATTGTGTTTATAAGCTATGCGAAGCTATGCCAGTATCGAAATTTCAATGTTTTTGAGTTTTCACCATAACTAACGATCAAAAGTTTACGAAAAAATTATGTCGGGTAGAACAGCCAATTTTTAAGCTTTGGTGAAAGTTTCGTTGAAATTCATTTGTTAGTTATTGAGATAAAAATTTGCAAACTTTTTCATTGAAATCGAGACCAGGGAGTTTTGTATTTTCGATTTTTTTTATATGATATAAATGGTATCCTTGACAAATAATGGTTCTGGGGCATACTAGGGGACCCAAGTAAACCAACTATAGAAAACAATTGGATGATACCATAGCCATTGTGTTTATAAGCTATGCGAAGCTATGCCAGTATCGAAATTTCAATGTTTTTGAGTTTTCACCATAACTAACGATCAAAAGTTTACGAAACAATTATGTCGGGTAGAACAGCCAATTTTTAAGCTTGGGTGAAAGTTTCGTTGAAATTCATTCGTTAGTTATTGAGATAAAAATTTGCAAACTTTTTCATTGAAATCGAGACCAGGGAGTTTTGTATTTTCGATTTTTTTTATATGATATAAATGGTATCCTTGACAAATAATGGTTCTGGGGCATACTAGGGGACCCAAGTAAACCAACTATAGAAAACAATTGGATGATACCATAGCCATTGTGTTTATAAGCTATGCGAAGCTATGCCAGTATCGAAATTTCAATGTTTTTGAGTTTTCACCATAACTAACGATCAAAAGTTTACGAAAAAATTATGTCGGGTAGAACAGCCAATTTTTAAGCTTTGGTGAAAGTTTCGTTGAAATTCATTTGTTAGTTATTGAGATAAAAATTTGCAAACTTTTTCATTGAAATCGAGACCAGGGAGTTTTGTATTTTCGATTTTTTTTATATGATATAAATGGTATCCTTGACAAATAATGGTTCTGGGGCATACTAGGGGACCCAAATAAACCAACTATAGAAAACAATTGGATGATACCATAGCCATTGTGTTTATAAGCTATGCGAAGCTATGCCAGTATCGAAATTTCAATGTTTTTGAGTTTTCACCATAACTAACGATCAAAAGTTTACGAAACAATTATGTCGGGTAGAACAGCCAATTTTTAAGCTTTGGTGAAAGTTTCGTTGAAATTCATTCGTTAGTTATTGAGATAAAAATTTGCAAACTTTTTCATTGAAATCGAGACCAGGGAGTTTTGTATTTTCGATTTTTTTTATATGATATAAATGGTATCCTTGACAAATAATGGTTCTGGGGCATACTAGGGGACCCAAGTAAACCAACTATAGAAAACAATTGGATGATACCATAGCCATTGTGTTTATAAGCTATGCGAAGCTATGCCAGTATCGAAATTTCAATGTTTTTGAGTTTTCACCATAACTAACGATCAAAAGTTTACGAAAAAATTATGTCGGGTAGAACAGCCAATTTTTAAGCTTTGGTGAAAGTTTCGTTGAAATTCAGGGAGTTTTGTATTTTCGATTTTTTTTATATGATATAAATGGTATCCTTGACAAATAATGGTTCTGGGGCATACTAGGGGACCCAAGTAAACCAACTATAGAAAACAATTCGATGATACCATAGCCATTGTGTTTATAAGCTATGCGAAGCTATGCCAGTATCGAAATTTCAATGTTTTTGAGTTTTCACCATAACTAACGATCAAAAGTTTACGAAAAAATTATGTCGGGTAGAACAGCCAATCTTTAAGCTTTGGTGAAAGTTTCGTTGAAATTCATTTGTTAGTTATTGAGATAAAAATTTGCAAACTTTTTCATTGAAATCGAGACCAGGGAGTTTTGTATTTTCGATTTTTTAAATATGATATAAATGGTATCCTTGACAAATAATGGTTCTGGGGCATACTAGGGGACCCAAGTAAACCAACTATAGAAAACAATTGGATGATACCATAGCCATTGTGTTTATAAGCTATGCGAAGCTATGCCAGTATCGAAATTTCAATTTTTTTGAGTTTTCACCATAACTAACGATCAAAAGTTTACGAAAAAATTATGTCGGGTAGAACAGCCAATTTTTAAGCTTTGGTGAAAGTTTCGTTGAAATTCATTTGTTAGTTATTGAGATACAAATTTGCAAACTTTTTCATTGAAATCGAGACCAGGGAGTTTTGTATTTTCGATTTTTTAAATATGATATAAATGGTATCCTTGACAAATAATGGTTCTGGGGCATACTAGGGGACCCAAGTAAACCACCAACTATAGAAAACAATTGGATGATACCATAGCCATTGTGTTTATAAGCTATGCGAAGCTATGCCAGTATCGAAATTTCAAAGTTTTTTAGTTTTCACCATAACTAACGATCAAAAGTTTACGAAAAAATTATGTCGGGTAGAACAGCCAATCTTTAAGCTTTGGTGAAAGTTTCGTTGAAATTCATTCGTTAGTTATTGAGATAAAAATTTGCATACTTTTTCATTGAAATCGAGACCAGGGAGTTTTGTATTTTCGATTTTTTTTATATGATATAAATGGTATCCTTGACAAATAATGGTTCTGGGGCATACTAGGGGACCCAAGTAAACCAACTATAGAAAACAATTGGATGATACCATAGCCATTCTGTTTATAAGCTATGCGAAGCTATGCCAGTATCGAAATTTCAATGTTTTTGAGTTTTCACCATAACTAACGATCAAAAGTTTACGAAAAAATTATGTCGGGTAGAACAGCCAATTTTTAAGCTTTGGTGAAAGTTTCGTTGAAATTCATTTGTTAGTTATTGAGATACAAATTTGCAAACTTTTTCATTGAAATCGAGACCAGGGAGTTTTGTATTTTCGATTTTTTTTATATGATATAAATGGTATCCTTGACAAATAATGGTTCTGGGGCATACTAGGGGACCCAAGTAAACCAACTATAGAAAACAATTGGATGATACCATAGCCATTGTGTTTATAAGCTATGCGAAGCTATGCCAGTATCGAAATTTCAATGTTTTTGAGTTTTCACTATAACTAACGATTAAAAGTTTACGAAAAAATTATGTCGGGTAGAACAGCCAATCCTTAAGCTTTGGTGAAAGTTTCGTTGAAATTCATTCGTTAGTTATTGAGATAAAAATTTGCAAACTTTTTCATTGAAATCGAGACCAGGGAGTTTTGTATTTTCGATTTTTTTTATATGATATAAATGGTATCCTTGACAAATAATGGTTCTGGGGCATACTAGGGGACCCAAGTAAACCAACTATAGAAAACAATTGGATGATACCATAGCCATTGTGTTTATAAGCTATGCGAAGCTATGCCAGTATCGAAATTTCAATGTTTTTGAGTTTTCGCCATAACTAACGATCAAAAGTTTACGAAAAAATTATGTCGGGTAGAACAGCCAATTTTTAAGCTTTGGTGAAAGTTTCGTTGAAATTCATTTGTGAGTTATTGAGATAAAAATTTGCAAACTTTTTCATTGAAATCGAGACCAGGAAGTTTTGTATTTTCGATTTTTTTTTATATGATATAAATGGTATCCTTGACAAATAATGGTTCTGGGGCATACTAGGGGACCCAAGTAAACCAACTATAGAAAACAATTGGATGATACCATAGCCATTGTGTTTATAAGCTATGCGAAGCTATGCGAAGCTATGCCAGTATCGAAATTTCAATGTTTTTGAGTTTTCACCATAACTAACGATCAAAAGTTTACGAAAAAATTATGTCGGGTAGAACAGCCAATTTTTAAGCTTTGGTGAAAGTTTCGTTGAAATTCAGGGAGTTTTGTATTTTCGATTTTTTTTATATGATATAAATGGTATCCTTGACAAATAATGGTTCTGGGGCATACTAGGGGACCCAAGTAAACCAACTATAGAAAACAATGGGATGATACCATAGCCATTGTGTTTATAAGCTATGCGAAGCTATGCCAGTATCGAAATTTCAATGTTTTTGAGTTTTCACCATAACTAACGATCAAAAGTTTACGAAAAAATTATGTCGGGTAGAACAGCCAATCTTTAAGCTTTGGTGAAAGTTTCGTTGAAATTCATTCGTTAGTTATTGAGATAAAAATTTGCATATGTGATATAAATGGTATCCTTGACAAATAATGGTTCCTGGGCATACTAGGGGACTCAAGTACATCAACCATAGAAAAAAATTTGATGATACCATATCTTTTGTGTTTATACGGGCTATAAAATAAGCGCAAAATAAAAATTTTCTTCCTGAGGGCGGTATTGAAACCCAGTCAATCAACTTTTTGATTTTATTAATTCTTTGTACAATACAGCAGTAACCATTAGTCCAGAATATATTGCACAGGTATTAGACTACCTATAATACCCATTTTAAAATTAATGGAATCCGACAAACATGTTCAATTTTGAAACTTAACAACTAGTTCACAGGATAACCTTTTTCATTTGATTTCTTTAAGTCATTTTTAACCCAGACCTCTCATGATTTTGACAACGCTGGGTATTAGTGGAGTAAAGATATGCCAAAAAGGTATCTTAACCAGAGATAAGGAGATGGCCAGTGTTGTCAAAATCATTTGAAAAAAAGATTTCAATCAAAATCAAAATCATTTCGAAAAAATCGCTTAAATCAAAATCATAAATCAAATCAAATCATTTTTTAAAAAAGATTTAAATCGAAATTTAAATCATAAATCAAATCATCGAAAAAACGATTTAAATCGCGATTTAAATCATTTTTTAAATCAAATCAAATCAAATCGTTTACATTTTTTATTCATCACTCCAAGCGTCAGGTGTAAGACGCACGGTGTTAAATTTAGACAACACCGAAATTAATTGATCTTTAAATCGATTAATAATTTTAATCGAAAATATTCAAAACTATCCTGTGAAATTGCAGTTTGCAGTCAAATATCCTAAAATGTCTTCAAGGTTTTCAAATATTCATTGAAAAATGATTTTGATTTAAAAAATGATTTATTTTCGAAATAAATCAAATCAAAATCGCAAAATTTTAAAATGATTGAAATCAAAATAAAAATTACTAAAAAATGATTTAAATCGTGATTTAAATCACATAAGATTTAAATCGCCAATGATTTTGACAACACTGCTAATACCACACATTTTAAAATGGGTTCTTTGGTTCCAAGCTGTTCTAGTGTTCTTACATAAACTAAAAAAAGAACTTTAGGCAATTACTTTAAATCGTTTAATTTCTTGAATTTTGAAGTAAAATTAATTCGTCTTCGGTTAAGAGGAATTAAATAAGCAGTAACTTAATTGGCATGTTTAGTTCAATTAAAATTAAAAATTTAGCCTAACAAGGGGAGGTGAGGCTTATCCGGCTTATCTCTGGAGGATTATTTTATCATCTTATTCAATACTGATTGGGATCTCAATATCTGAATGAATATTTTGATAAAATTTATCTTTATACAAAGGTGCGGCTTGGTTTCGTGGGGGGAATTTCCCCGCCGCACCAAAGTCGCACGGAGTTAGTAATAGCTTCATATATTTATCTTAAAACTTAGACATTAATTAATGATTTTTATATTCCTACGGGAACCTCGCAACCCGCAAGGGATGCCAGCATTCGATTCACCATTCTCGTGAACATGACAATGAAAATTTAAAAACTTAACAAACAAGAAAAGTACCGCCACCAACGGCCCTCTCGCGGTTAATTCTCTGCCTCTAGCTCTAGCAGACGTAGCTTTAGTTTGTCCGGTGTTTTGTTTCACTTGTTCGTTTTAACCAGTTTTAACGTTTTGAAGTGACCACGATTGCTCACGAAAGTAGTTTATTAAATCTTTTCAATTGATTTTAATTTCCAATTTTTCATTGTGAAATGGATGAGTATTCAACACACCGAAACCCTTTGTCGTCTCGCTATGCCTCCGATCAGATGTCGTACAACTTCAGCGACAGGAAAAAGTTCACTACTTGGAGGAAACTGTGGGTTTATCTCGCCAGAGCATCTCAAGTATACTCATCTTTTTGATATTCTGTATTTCCTTATTGATTTTATTGGTGCTATATATAATTTAGGAGTTAGGTTTAGATGTCACTCATGTTCAGGTGGCTGAAATGGAATCCCATATCGATGATGTTGACATCAAAGCAGCAGATGCAGAAGAAAGGAAGATCAAACATGATGTCATGGCTCATCTTCATGTATTCGCAATGCAATGCCCCACAGCAAGCCCAATCATACATTTGGGTGCTACTTCGTGTTATGTGGGAGACAATACGGTAAGAAACTGTTCAAAGATTGGATTAATTGTACCAATTTCTAATCATTTCAAAATATTTGCATAGGATTTGATTGTCATCAAAGATGGGCTTGATATTCTGCTCCCTAAAATAGCCCAGACTATTAGCAGATTGTCAAAATTTGCTGAAGAATATAAATCAATGCCTACCTTAGGATTTACTCATCTTCAGTATGACATTTTTCTTAATTTCATCTCTTTGCAGTAAAACTTAATTAATTTACTTAGGGCAGCACAGCTGACGACTGTAGGAAAGAGGGCCTGTCTTTGGATTCAAGATCTACTCATGGACGAAAAAGCCATCCGTGGCGTACGAGACAATCTCAGATTCCGTGGAGTCAAGGGAACAACCGGGACGCAAGCGTCTTTCCTTCAGTTATTTCAAGGTAATAATTATTTCATTATCGACGATTTGCATGTTGAAATTTAAATATTGAATTATCTCAGGGGACCATGAAAAAGTTAAACGACTCGATCGGTTAGTGACAGATATGGCCGGATTCAAGCGATCCTTTATCATTTGTGGGCAGACATACACAAGGAAACTTGATATCGAATGCGTCTCTGCATTGAGCAGTTTGGCTGCGTCAATTCATAAAGTATTGAATCGAGTTTCTCAAATGTATCAATTTTCAATGTTCTGAAATCCAATCTTTAATTTAGATGTGCACTGATATACGCTTGTTAGCTTCGAGGAAAGAAATGGAAGAGCCTTTTGAGAAATCGCAAGTTGGTTCTAGTGCCATGGTCAGTCTTTTCTTTAACTTAATCTCTTAAGTTATACATTTTGTTTTACTGAATATTCTGGATTTTCAATAGCCTTACAAAAGAAACCCAATGAGATCGGAGCGTTGTTGCTCGCTTGCCCGTCATTTGATAACGCTGGCTGCCAATCCGTTTCATACGGCGGCTAACCAGTGGATGGAGCGTACTTTGGACGATAGCGCCAATAGAAGAATTACCTTAGCAGAGGCCTTCTTAACTGCTGACGCCCTTTTGCAAATGGTCCAGAATATTTCTCAAGGACTTGTAGTTTATCCCAAGGTAATAAATAAGTTATCCTTATTAACTAACACTATGCGAACCGCTAAAAGAAATTAATGTTAACATTCGTTATAGGTAATCGAGCGATACATCCGACAAGAACTGCCTTTCATGGCAACGGAAAACGTTATCGTGGCGATGGTTAAAGCGGGCGGTGATCGTCAGGTAGGCCTCCAGTGGATAGAATTTTTAATAAACCATCTTTTATAAATTTGAAAAACCTACAAATATTTGCCATTACTAAATTAGGAATGCCATGAGCAAGTTCGAGTTTTGAGCCAGCAAGCCGGTGACGTGGTGAAACAGGAAGGAGGCGATAATGATTTAGTTCAACGCATTGCTCAATGCAGTTATTTTCAACCGATTCACGATCAAATACAGTCTTTGCTAGACCCAGCCACTTTCATCGGTAGGGCTCCACAGCAAGTCGACGATTTTTTACAAGAGGAAGTTGCTCCCGTTCTGGCCATGTATCCGAACTTAACAAGTAATGCTGTTGAATTTAAAGTTTGATTGATGGCACAATTTCGGTTCATCAGCGCTTTAGAATATTAAAATTGAAGTTTCAAATAAATGAATTAAATGAGAGAGAAAAAAATGTGTAAATTTAAATTTTGTAGTTTCATATATATTTAATTATTCTTGACTTCTTCAAATAGGGAAATTTAAAAATGTGTTGTTTTGAGTTCCAAGGAAAAGGCCTTAATAAGCTAATGCGAGGATATTAGAAGCGTCGGTCAGAAGCTGTTGGAGTCATTGGTGCAAGTATTGCACACGCATTCACATTCTCCTGCTAATCTACTTAAACTGTGTACATGTCTCTCTAAGAAGGCCAAGCGCTGCTTAGAATTGTCCAGTTCTGTTTGCAATTCTTCATTGTCCAATTTAAGTCGAATGTTTTCCAATATAATGGCTTGATTTGCTGGTATTTTGTTTTTAACATGATGGTCATCTTTCACAAACTCAACAGAGTCATTAGAGTTATCATCTTTCATATCAACTTCCACTGTTGTGAGTGAATCTTCAATCTCCTCTTGGATGCTCTCCAATGAACTTTCATCAGATGAGGAATTAATTTCCACTTCTAGAATGTCTTCTGGTAATGGAATCCACACCAAAGGTTTCTTGCCATTGGGATCTTTTTGATTGGTGGTAGTAGCTGTTTCAGATTGTTCTGTTCTTTCTGAAACATTTGAGTTTATAAGATTTCGTTTCTTGAATGGAACAGCATCATGCACTAGTTTTGGCTTTTTAGCATTGATATTGAGGTACTGGTCCCGCCGGAAATGTCTTGAACAAAGAAGAATTCTGCCTTTATCAGTTGTCAAGTCTGGTGGACACAATTCAAGCCATTTGAGCATTCTATTGGGGTCACTGTAAGGAAACCTATTCAAAGGAATTAAATGTGTTAGAAAAATGTAAAATTTCTCAATAACATAGATTTTGTCACTACTTGTGAAACATAATGGAAGTCTTCCCATTCATAGAAGAGTTACAACCAATCGCTACGCACTTTCTTCCCATCTCTTTGAAGTACTGAAACGCAGATTTTCTAAGCTACAGAATACAAAAATGCATATTCCTTTCAAAAAACGAAAACGTTATATTGTTGTTTTAAAAATACAGTAAGAAACAAGTAAACAATTTTGACAACTACTTCGACGCCATCTATAGGAAGGATTGTGCCCTCGGTAATCATTCAACGTAAACATGTGAGAATCTTTTAGTCTGCTATTGTTACGAAACGGTTGATTCAATGGCAACAAGAATGGAAGTTTTAAAGTTATACAAGCAACTATTAAGAGAATCATCAAAATTTTCGTCATACAACTTCAGGTTTTTCGTAAACGTTTTCTATTATATCTTAAAAAAATTCAATCTTAATTTTTAAAAACAGGGAATACGCTGTCACGCGTGTGAAAGATGCTTTTCGTGAAAACAAAAACTTAACAGATATTACAGCTGTACAGAAACAATTAGTCAAAGGATACACAAATTTGGCTATCATCAAGAGACAAGTATGAATTAAATGACAAATATGTTTACACTAAAAATGTTGTACTTTACTTGTGATATGTAATGAAGATGTATCAGATTACTACTAAAAACAATTTTTCTCCCATCTAGGTGATCGTTGGGAACATGTTTGAACCTCAAAAATTAGTCATTGAAAAACAAACCTCTTAAATATTCACAGTTGTTTGTTTTTAGTGTAATGTAGGATTATCCTAAACAGAAAAAGGCTGAATAACCTATGTCCACTTGTTCTTTTTGAATAAAAAAGTTGGTTTCTTCTATGATAATATATTATTCGTTGAATTGAAATTTAATTATTTTTGCTCTGTCAAAATTTAAAGCAAATTCATTCATTTTTTTCAGTTCACCTCCAATCAGTGGTATGCAGATTACAACATTTCATTGTAAAAAGGAAAGAAATATCAATAGATTATACAGTACATCTATCCACAGCTTGTCCTAGCCTCAAGAAGTCAAGATTCACTTGCTGAATTCCGGAATTCAATCTACTTTTGCCGAAACCTCAAAGTAATGCTAAATTTAGGCCCATCTATTTTTAATAAGCGTTAATTCCTGGTCAGATAACCGGCGATAGAACTCAGGTCATCCTCCTTTTACTTTGCGACGACGTTTTAAAAGCAGTGACAAATTTGAATGCAAAGTAAGATGCCTTGGCTCATCTTAGTCAACCGATCTCTTCCTTGTTGTTAAAATGTTCCTATTCATTGTCCTTAATAAATCTTATGGATTTTAACTCTGTAAGCATCTTTCAGAAAGAAATTTGAGACGCACTTAAAAATGAAAACTAAACATTAGCAGATTGCATTGAATTTTTCCTATAGTCATCGTCTTCGCAAAGTTCAGCACTTGGGTCATCGTCGCAATCTTATCGAATGGGGTCATTTGTTAAATTTCGTATATTGCAGTCTCTGTTTCTATTTTATTCATCATTCTACAATATGAGTCTTCTCATCATACCACTTGCGACAAAGGGTAAGTGACACGACGTCACATCAGCTGTGTGTACGTCGGCGTCTGTTTCATTTATCGGGTTGTGTTTATTTACGCAAATGTCTACAACAGGTGTTGCGTGACGTGAGTCCCCGTTGCTGTCCTTGGTCACTAAATTCAGTTTTGCCAAGATGAATTTTATTCAGTTGAACGTCGTTTTCGTTCCAAACATCATGTGGCAGTTTATACTTTTGCTGCTATTCGCTGACCTTGTGTCCGTCCATTGTCACATCTACGACGAAGCAGGTTCCGTTTCTCTTATCGATAAAATCGATCGTTACCATCGAAGTACAGACAACGAATTTAACGACGACGTGAATCTCTTCGACGACCACGGACACACGGGACACGACGACGAAAATTTGATTGGCACTTCCCGCTACACGAACGAATGGGTTGTTAAAATAACCGGAGGCGCCGGGTCCGCTGCCAAATTGGCAGAAGAAATGGGTTTTGAAATCAATGGACAAGTAATCTTTATTGTGTTTTTCCGCGTAAAAAATAAAAATCAATGCGTCATTTCTGTATATATATAGGTCCCGAATTTCCCTGACTTGTACCGATTGCACAAATCAGATCATCCAAGGCGCGGACGAGCTCATTCATCTCATTTGTCCCGACAGCTAGCGGCTGACGTCCGCGTCATGTGGGCCGAACAGCAATTCGCGAAAAGAAGGCAGAAACGCGGTTACATTGCAGCAGATTATCGCCTTTTCGAGACGGCCGTCGAAGAATCGCCGACAGCTGAAGAAGATCGACCGCTCGTCCGCGTCAAAAGGAAATCAGAACAAGGTCTGTGCTGCTGCTGCAACTTTGATTTATTCATTGTACTATATATCGAATTGTAGATTATTGATCGATTGATTTCCGATATTACATGTAGATGAGCCGCACATTCGGCCAAAGCGTTATGACTTGGAAACGCCATCAAAGTCAAGTCATCGTTTTAACGATGAACTCTGGGATCATCAGTGGTACATGGTAAATTAAATAAATAATAACATAATGAATTTGAAATCTGAATTATTGCTAATGATATTTAACAGCATGATACCAGAACTAAAGCCGATCTACCCAGATTGGATCTCAACATCTTGCCAGTTTACGATATGGGTTACACCGGTCGTGGTGTCACGGTTGTTGTGCTTGACGACGGCCTTGAAATCACGCACACCGACATCCGCAATAATTACGTCAGAAGAATTTTTATTTCAAATCGTTTTCTAAACAGTGAAATTATAGTAACCAACTTCTTTTCTTTTTAGAATTCAAAAATAAGTTTTGACATGAATGACGACGATGCGGATCCAACTCCTCGTTATGGTCGAGGATTTTTCAATAGCCACGGGACGAGATGTGCTGGTGAAATCGCCATGGAAGCCAATAACGCCAAATGCGGCGTTGGAGTCGCTTTTAATGTCAGCATCGGTGGTGTACGGATGTTGGACGGGCCAGTCAGCGATCGAGTCGAGGCTTCGTCTCTCATTTACGCCTTGGATTTAGTTGACATTTATAGCGCCTCATGGGGTCCCAGTGATGACGGTAAAACGGTCGAAGGTCCCGGAAAACTCGTTCGTCAAGCTTTATACCGTGGAGTGAAAGAAGTATATAATCATTTGAAAAAATTGAACTCCATTGACAAAATCAAGGATCAATGAAATTGATTCCCTAGGGCAGGAAAGGTAAAGGTGCGATTTACATTTGGGCATCCGGAAACGGCGGTCGAGTTAAAGATAACTGCAATTGTGATGGATATGTCTCGTCTATCTACACGTTATCAATTGGAAGTGTATCGGAACAAGGCGATTTCCCTTGGTACGGAGAACAATGCCCCTCAACGATGGCCGTCACATATTCCAGCGGCGCCTACACCGATCAGAAAATCGTAAATTTGATTTGTATTATACGCCCATAACCAAGATTTATTACGTGTTTATGTCCGCGGGAGAGTTGTTGACATATCAATGGTAAAAATTGACAGGCCACCGTCGATCTGAACGACACGTGTACGATGGATCACACAGGAACGTCAGCAGCAGCGCCACTAGCGTCCGGAATCGTGGCTCTAGCCTTAGAGGCCAAGTAATTACAATTCTGTTTTTTTTTTTTTTTGTTATTGTATCGATAAAAGAAAATGTGTTTGCCTCAAGTCCCGATTTAACGTGGAGAGATGTCCAACATTTGGTTACGTGGACTAGCGAATACAGACCATTAAAGGTTTGTGTACAAACCCCAAAAATTGGAAATGTGGCGTTTACATTTCATTCCATTTACAAAATAGGATAATATTGACTGGCAAGAGAATTCGGCTGGTTTTCGTGTTAACCCGCGTTTCGGATTCGGATTGATGAACGCGGCCAAATACGTGCAAACGGCAATCAATTGGACTAGTGTTCCAGAAAAATCGATTTGCCTCACTCCTTCGTTCAACGAGTAATTGCCAACATATTTTCAGGCTAAATCAAGAATTTTATATTTATTTAATTTTGTTTTTTCTTTTTTAAATTTCCATTCATTTATAATAAACAGCAGTTTACCCGTATTGTTTACCAATAAAGAATGGGGGATCGTTGAATTCGAGACTGACGGCTGTTCTGGCACTTCGGACGAGGTTAATTACCTGGAACATGTTGAAGTCATCGCCAACATTGAGTATCCAATTCGAGGTCAACTGGAAATCGATCTGATCTCTCCTTCGGGTTAGCTAAAACATTTTAATTTTAAGAAATTAATTCGCATGTTTATTATTTTATTTTTTTTAAAATTGTGTGTATATTCCATTCCAGGAACTACAACGCAATTAATGAAGCAGCGTCCCAAGGATAAATCAAAGCTTGGTTACGTTAATTGGCCCTTCATGTCTGTGCACACCTGGGGCGAGATGTCGAAAGGTCGCTGGAAATTGATCGTGACAGACGTGGTGAATTTTTTTCATTTTTAAAAAAGAACTTTAAAGCAAAAATAGAAAGAGTTTTATTTCACGTTCATCAATTTGATTATATTTACTATGTTTGTTGCAGTCTGGCCAGAATTCCAGCCTTTTGTCAGGGCGCATCGTTAACGCCACGTTAGTCTTGCACGGCACTTCCGCTATGCCAGAATACCGGAAGAATGGCGCCAGGATTTATGACGATGCATTCAACCAGCTTTTTTCGTCTCCTTCCCACCCGGTACGTATGTATACTGTACAACAACAGGGTCATTTAGAGACGCCGGTCTATAGATCGATTCCACAAAATCATCGACCGATGAATATAAACTCTCTCATACACGCCGTTTTTCTCTCTCTCTCTCTCATATGTCAGCACAAAATGGCAACAATGAAGAGTAATCGACTGATGGACGATGACGAGGATCGTGCTTCTGCCGTCGACATTAACCAACTTCGTTCGGAAAATCCCAACTTTTCGTGGAAGGATTTGATTGGATTGAAGTTGACTCGCCATTCGTCATCCAACGATTACAATTGATGAGACATTTGAAAAATTTGTATTTTTTTTGCTTTTCTTTTATTTTACTTTTCGATTATTTCTTTTCTAAAAAATTCAACATTTTTCGCGTTAAAACAACATCAACTCTACATAATAGACCGGATAACGAGGAGGGGTGGAGCGCACGGACGACGATATTGGACAGGCCCCGGTTTTTTTCCCATAATTTTTTTTTTATTTTATTTTTTTTTTTGTTTTGGTTTATTTCTGGTTTTTCTCTCGACAAACAAAACAACAAATAAAAAGTAGTTTTACTGTCTACATCGAAATAATATGGGATCACGTTCAAAAAGTCTGTCCCGCGAATCATAAAAAGAAAATTTTAAAAATGGTAGAAAAAATTGAAAATTGAAAAATTAAAAAGTATACACCGTCAAAAACACGTTCCCACTACATTCTTGATATGTTACGAATTACGTTATGTCGTTTAAAAAAATGGATTCAAAGAAGCCCTGTCATTCCGTTATTTAGTTTGTGTGTCGCGTCATAATAATATTAAAAATGAATAATGAATATACACTGCTGCACCGAAAAAAAAACTGTTTTTTCAAACAGATTCTTCAGTCAAAGGATATTTGAGAATGACGGGCGGAAGATGCCTAGAATAGACACCGATATTGGCACAATGATTGACGGCCGCTGCCACCGTCTCGAAATGGCGTTCTGGCAGTGTGGCCAACGTGAAATTTTTGCTGTTGGACGCTGAGGCGTAAGGATCGTTTTCTTCCGAATCGATATTGCAACAAATACGGACGTGCAGGAAACCATTTTCACCTCTATTAAAAAATAGAAATGAAAAGCAAAAATAACATCACGTAAGAATATCAAATAGGTGAGAGTTGCTGTGAAACTGCTATTTTTCCAACCAAATGATCAAGCTCTTTTTATTCTTATTATTTTATATTTTTATTTTTTGCTTCTCCTTGTGTCCTAATTACGCGTACCTGGCAGCTAGAAAGTAGTCGTCATGACTTGCCATCGAATCGCGGACAAGAAACGAACCCGCTGGCGCAGGTCTGAGTCGTTTTTCAGCATCTCGTCGCGTGATGGAACCGTGATACCAACTGAACGGGACGCAACAATAACCCAGAAAGACAAAAGGAAAAGTAGTATGAGTTATAAACGTCTAAATTCTTCATGAATCATTAGCGAAATTTAATCATAAATTGCGCACGATGACGAATGATTCATATAATTGTGGGCGCGGTGGGGAGGAGTCGTGCATAAATTTCTTTATTTCAAAGAATTTATATCATAATAATAAAACAAGCTTTTTTTTTTTGTTTCATTTGATTATTACCTTTGAATATTAAGGGGAATGGTGTCGTCGACCAAGTCCTTGAAGCCGACGGCAGGCGCAACGAACGGAAGGCTCTGCAATGGAGGGAAAGGCAGCGTGAGTGAAAGCTGACGGACGGGACAATCCAATCCTTGGCCGTTGATTTGCGGCTTGAAGACGCTACTATTACTGTTGTTGTCGACAACATTGTTGGTTGCAGCACGACGTAATTTAGGCATGAGAAACGGTAGATTCTCTTCCGGCGGATCACAAGACGAAGAAGAAGAAGAAAGAAATTCTATAAATTGAAAAAAAAAAAAAAAGAAAAGAAATTTCCGCACGAATTTCACGTTTCACTGGAGCGACAAATCGATACGTATTATAGATAAACGCGGATGATTTGACTTACCGTGACTATTGTCTAGCGAGAGGTGCAGCGGCGGCTTGTGAAGCGGTTGCAGAGCTTCGTGAGAGTCGTGAGTAACCAACGAATTGGCTGAGATGGAGATACCACTGTCGGAGCCTCCAGCACTTCCGCCGGGTCTGCTATTGATGCTGATACTCGGAAAAAGAGATTGAGGGCGTCGTCTCACAGCAACCGTCGACGAATTGAATTCAAACGGAATGACGGCCGCCGCCGCTGTTGATGTTGTAGGCGTGATGAGCATTTGACTCGTCGCTTCATTTTCCGATTTGTCAGAAATGGGAGACAGGACGACGGTTTCACTCATTTTGGTCCTTTGTTTTGGCGACAGGTGGAGCGAGAATCCACGGTGATGATGAGACGAATCAACGGAATGAAAGAGATGATGAGTTTGTTGGAGGGATCGCGAACGATTCAATAAAATACGGCCGTCTACATCCAATTGGCCGGTCCCCGTTTCATCTAAACTGAACATGCTCGTCTGAAAACTGCTGGATATGCTACTCGGTGATCGTTGAACGGATCTTTCCGATTGTTCCGTCATCGAATGATGGCCAACAGCTGCCGTCATATTTGGATTGCTATTTGCGAGAGCGGATGATGACGACGAAGTTAACATGACAGCTTTTCTAGCTCTGATGACGGCCTGCTGGATCTTGCGAACGATTGGATGATTTATAGCCGAATCAACTTGTTCCGACGGTGGATTATTGTCCATTTGGGACGACGACGACGACGATGACCAATCGGCTCTTCCGTCATAGAACGACGTTTCGTAAACATAGCGGATTCGAACAGCGGATGAAGCCATCCGCACGGCCTTTTCCTGTTTGTTTATTTGTTGTTGTTTTGTTTACAAATTTCACTTGGAAAAACACACACGCAATGAGAATCCTTTGATCCGCCGGAAGCTATATATACAAGTAGAATAAGAAATGAAAATACTTTTTGTTTATTACAACATATGTTCTTACAATGTAATAAAAGTAGGACAACAAAATGTGTAATAATTCTTACTGTACTGCTGCTGCTGTTTCGGATGGGCGGATATGTAATAAATGAATGAGAGAGAGAAAGAGGATGTAAACTGTGCGGCTGCCGCCACGGCCGGGAGCACGACCCGCTATGATGGAGGATGGAAGTAAAAACGCACGTTGGACTTTTGGTTGGACGATATGTACTACCTGGACTCTCCTCATGGGTGAATCATCATCGGGTCTCTCGTTCAATGTAAAAAAAAAAAGCTCCTCCCCATCCACCCTGACAGCACAGACGGAATCAGTCGATGTTATAACACGCGCGGCGGGAGGGGTGAGTCGACGCCGATCAATACGTCCATCTTGCCCTCCCTCTAGACATGGTACACTATATATAGCTAGAAGAGGGTGAAGGAGGTGTAGGAGGGAACTATGGGCGATCCTGCGCGCCACAAACTGTGACGGACGGTGACTCACTCACGGGGTCGGGAGGGGATCTTCTTCTTCTTCTGCTGACGTAGTAGTAGTAGTAGCATTAGATATCTCGTTTCTACACTGACGGGGGTTCTTTATAATTCTCTTTTTGCTCCAGTCTTTCATTTCCTTTCAAGTTTCAGTAGAGACTAGACCGTGTATTGATCTTGTGGAGGCTTCCAGCAGGTCTTCTTCTTATAGGAAAAAAACAAACTGTTTTATTTTTTCCAAAGTGACAGAAACGTCTGTTGCTGGTCGTTTAGTTCTTTATTTATGTATGAATCATTTGAAAAACGACAGCGATGATGTCAACTAAATAAATGATCGATCCATTTAATAGAGGCAGTAAATATGTATTGAACACTGGCGTATAAATGAGCGTTTGACAGTATAGCAATCAGCAAAGTCCAATTCATAAATAATCAAAGGGAATGATTTGGGGAGCGCGGCGTATTAGTCAGAGTTTCTGCATTAGACAGATGTGTGCGCCGACAGTCGTCTATAATCATAATAATAAGAGAAGACTCTGATGGAAACTTTATTATAGAGAATGTATCAGACAAGGGGGGCATCCGAGAGAGTCTCCTCGTATGATATACTCCAACGTATCGATCTGCTCAGAAATTATAAACACCCAAAACTAAAAGAAAAAAGCTTTGCGGAGAAGAAAATGACATGTGGTTATAGACATGTGGGATAGGAACCCCAAAATAACATATAGGAACCAGGAAGGGAAGCATGTCGGATTAGATGGGATCCGTATGCGAAGAAGAAGGGATTACTTAGTTATTGATAGTCTCTTCTATATTCTGACAATCTATATAAAAACCGCACACAGAACAGTTCGTTCGTATAGGAAAACCGACAGAGTTGATGAGTCAAATAAATAAGACGAAATAATAATAAAAAAGGAAGAGTGTGTATGTCATCATCACATTTGTCCTTGTCCTAATGTAATTATACACGAATAACACAAGAAAAGCGGCAGTACCTCAGCAACGCTATTATTTGCCTGCTGTATACAGGTTTTTTCTTTTTAGATGAATATAGAAAGAAAGAAATCTAAAGTCTATATGTAATATAATAAGGGAGAGTCGGTGTAGTCAGAGAAAGTTGCGTCCTTGATATATGAAAAGCCACAGACTCTGCCACAGACTCTAATGAAACCGACATGAAAATGCCCTTCATTTTATTACGTAGCAAAGAAAATATGACGGTTTTATTTGTGGCCACCCGAATCCCACCCAATAAACAAAAATCTGATGGTATATGATGATTATGCGGCATGAGAATTTCAAGTATTGCCTCGTGAATTGTTTTTATAAAAAGAAAAGAAGAAAATGATGACATATATAAAAGCAGTTGTTTGTCGATAATATAATGCATTGAAGTTTGCTTGACATTATTCTGTAGTACGTGTTGGCATTCGGATGAGCTGAGAAAAAAAAAACGAACGCGTGACCGGAATCTGATTGACTCTTTTGGCTTACACTGTCTTATTCCTATCTGTATATTCTTCTTCTTCTTATATATTCTCTCTCCTTTTGTGTTTTGCATTCTCTTTTGTTAGGTGCGACATCTTCCCCCTTTGGACGAGATGAAAAAAGCGGATATCCGCTTCTCGGCAAAGCTCCCGGCAAGCGTGATGATAGAATAAAAGCTCACGATGGACATACCCAAGGCCCCTGCTTATATTGTAATTCGTCAGCGAATTCCCCCAGAAAGACTTTAAAAAAAATTTAACGATATGAAATATATAGCAAATAACTTTTATACGCTCCATCCAGTCTATATAATAAATAGAGAAAGAGATATCGAGTTCTATACAGTCGGTTAGGCATGTAGAAGAATGACACTGCGACAGAATGCTGGCAAAAGTCGAATGTTGTATCACTGCTGCTGTTGTATCCATTATGAAATTCCCTGTCGACTTGTCACGCTCTGACAAGCAAATAAAGGCACAGCAACGCGCAGTTTACCAGTCAGTCAGTTCAAACTTTCTTTGTGTAGTTTTTGACTTTATATTTTTGCTCGACTGAACTATTTAGATCTAGAACTGCTACTGTGTTTATACGATTGTTTGTTGTCATCAGCCTGTATAATATTATTCGTCTATATACTGGACCCTAAAGAAATAGCAATCGATCAAAGAAGATTATCATCAGCAGTTGATGAAATATTTCTTTTGTGTTAGCGGTCGTGTTAATCCTTTTCTCTGGGCCTATCGCATCAAAAAACCAAAGAACCGTGAATCACTCTTATTACGCGAATCCTCTATAACTCTCTGAAATTGATATGATATACTATTACTTAAATACACTGCACGCAGCCAAAACAGAGAGAGAGAGAGAGAGCGATGTAGTGATAGTTTTAGCACGAAAGTGTCTTTGCTGTGCACACATGAGCCAGGAAATAAAGCCATAACAATGCTCCAGCACTGTAAATAATACTAATCAAAGTTGAGAATGACACGTTTGAATCGATATCCATATCGAATTGCTATATTACTGTATTTATTCCAATAATAATCTGCTATATCATATGAAAGGAAAACTTGAGTATACACACGTACTGATATATTTAACTGAAGTACACAAACAACAAAAGGCCAAATAACGTTTAGAATTTCGTTTTATTATGCGGCAAGATATCCTCGACCAATGTAATCCAGTTTCATGTCATCGTCAGTATAACATCAACGACAATGGGATCCTCATTCGAAAGCAGATGATGATACATTCAATCTCGTTCTTCATTGATATGAAATTAGATATCTATTGTCTTGTAAATAAATGACGCAAGAGTATATTAATGAGGGAATTACAACGCCACAATGGCGCCTGATGATGACGACATTCTCAGCTATTGCACAAGTGTCAACAGAATAACGTGTGGCGGGCCAACAAAAGAATCGAAAACCAAAAAAAAAAAACCAAAAAAAACATGACTTGTACGTTCTCCGAGCTAGTAGCTATAACGAATAGCATTCATTAATTTCATACTTACTTTTCTAGTGGCGCGTGAAAGTAGCGTTCCGTGCCATTGAGTATACCAGTATACCTTTATATAATGACCGGAGCAGCAGAAATTGACCTACTATACACGTGAAACTGTTTATTATTATCAGCATTATAAAAAAATATTAATTTATTTTTTTTTATTTTTTAAAGAGCCCCAATTCGATTTTACACAGACTGGTTTCCTTACGTAATAACAATATAAAGATAATGATGTGGAATAAAGCATGAAAATACATATAAACACGCTAAGTATATATATGTTGAGTGAACGGATTTATTTGTTTTTTTTTTAAAGGGTTTGTGATGACGTCATTTGAAAGTTGCCAGTAGTTGGCGCTTTTTACTAGCGGAGAAAGAAACCAGAAACCCACCACTGCTGCTATTGTGACGGGTAGTAGATATTATATGCAATTTCAACATCATCGAGCGAGCGAGCGAGCGCTGTCTGCTTCGCTGGGAAAGTGAAGGTCTACTTTAGCTGCAGGGTTCTCCTATTTTTTTTTTTTTATTCGAATTTTTCGACGAAAGAAATACTCGAAGAGAGAAAAGAATAATAATAAAGTCTCTCTCTCTCTCTTCAGTCCATGCCGAGATCTGTGTTCGACGAGTTCTGCCAAAACTTTCTACTCCTGACTGTAGAGTTGGAAGGTATAAACACGTCAAAAAACAACAGAACACCACCAGGAGCAGTGAAGGATTTTTCGATTCTTTCCTGCACACTGCAAATTACTACATCTTCTTGTCGACGAAGAAGGTAAATATCGTTTTATCGGCTAACTCAACAATTGAAAATGCCATCCAAAAAAAATGTCACAAAACGATTTATACATTGACTTTGACGCCGTTGCTAACAAACTGTGATGATGTTGACACTTCCTAATGTTGTCATAACAGATTAGGAAGCTGATTGTTGGCTGACAGGTGATGATACATTTGTGAGTCGATCGATGTGTAGGATGTTGGCAGCTTGTGTGCTATCCATTCCAAAGGGAAAAGTGAAAGTTTCTCGTGCTCAATACACACAAGTGCCCCATTACAAAAAAAAATATAAATTATATCCTATAGCCTTGAGCTATCTTTTAGTTAGGAAAAAAAGGTTCCCTGGAACTATTGAAATCTGTTTGATCCAATTTCTCTAAATGCTGCCCTCCATTTTTGTATTTTGTTTCAGGCTACCAATGGACTCTACTTCTCGGTGGCCGTTCTGACCACACAATCTCAGTAGGAGGGAATGTCTTCCAGACTCAGCTACCAGAGAACTTGTGATACATCAGTGATGTCTGTGATCAAGCAAATGATTTTTCTGGTTATCGTGTACTTCTCCTACTGCATCAGTGCTAGTTCAATTGTGGAAAACTCTTCAAACGACTTGGTGTACAATAATCAATTTGCAGTGAACATTCCAAATGCTTCTGAAGTGCTAGTCCAGCTCATTGCAGAGAAACATGGCTTTAGAAGCCTGGGCCAGGTACCAACTCAACACACCAAACATAGAAATTGTTCTTGAATTTCCAAGTTTAGTTTATAAGTGGGGAAAGTCTTGTATATACAGGCTGGAGCTCTCTCTGAATGTTTTTTTTTTTTTACATATAAAGACTTTCATTTGAAGTATTCATCATTGGAAAGGAGAAAGTCCATCCACTGTCATTTTCTTTTTCAACCTAACACACTGCTGATCTCAACAACAAGTTTTTTCTTGTTGTTATCTTGTAAACCAGATCTCCTTTTGGGGGGTCCTTGAAAGCCGGTTTTTTTTTGTGTGTGTAAACCTTAGCAGTCTGGCTCTCGACTACCTGAATACTTAATATATATCCTTTCTACCGTACACACAGGTTGGTTCTCTGGATGGGTACTTTTTATTCGAACACGAACACGTCCACAAGCGGTCGGCCGACCCAAGCGGCCTTCACCACGAAAAACTCGTCAACGAACCGGGAGTATGTGTGACAGCCACTTTCTTCTTCCTCTCGTTATATAACACACCTGGCATACAACTTGTATTCTAATTGCGTGTATTCAAATTTGTCTTTTCCATCCCATAATTGTAGGTTGTATGGGTAGCGCAGCAGTACGAGAGGAGAAGGTACAAGCGCGATTTGGTTTCACGTTCGGTTATCAGCAATTTCGCCTTGGGTAAAGGCAGCGAGTTCCCCGATCCATTTTATCGAGAACAATGGTATTTGGTAAGTTCTATTTGTTTTTATTTTGTTTTTTAAGTAATAATTAATTTTTTTTTAAATATGTTCATGACGTCATTTTTTTGTAGTGTGTGTTTCTATTTGTTTTCCTCTTCTGGTTACTGCCAAGGTCGCCACACCTTGATCATGCATACAAACCATTCTGCCAGGAGTATTCTATACGTTATATTTTTGTTCATGGACGCCATGATATGTCAAAAAAAGTCCAACGGAACGGATCTCGAGTTTATATAACGTCCAATGCCTGCAAAGGGCAGAAAACACGCACAGGAGGGAGGTTTCCAATTGCTTTGGGTTTTCTTGGGTCTTCAATTTCTAGTGACATGAGCATTCAATCAAATTGAATAGTAGAAAGAGACTTGAGGGAGGCGATGAGGGGGAGGAGGGCTGCAAATGACGCGAATCGAGTGCGGGAAAGCTGATCTGACAAAACATTTTTTATTTATACAAGCAGAAGGACATATCATTGAATGTTTGCATGGCACTAAAATGGTGTTCAAGGTTCTCGAAGCGGAACACCTTCAAGGACGTCAAATAGAGCAGAAAGTCGATTCGACTCTTTTTCTTGTTGATTATTCGCTATTTCATCATTGTGAAAAAAAAAACCATTTATCTGTTTTATTGGGGTTTTTTTTGTTCTTATTTGTTTTTCTCTTTTGTTTCAAACAGCACGGTGGAAGTCAAGAGGGATTCGACATGAACGTTATACCCGCTTGGCGTAAAGGTTATTCAGGCAAAGGAATCGTCGTTTCTATTTTGGATGATGGCATTCAAACCAATCACCCGGATCTGGCTCAGAACTATGTAATTATTTGTGTGTGTTGCTCCTGGAATTGTAATTTGAGTAATTGTTGGATAAATCGCTAGGATCCTTTGGCCAGTTCAGATATCAACGACAACGATAACGACCCGATGCCTAGAGATAACGGCGACAATAAACACGGGACGAGATGCGCCGGTGAAGTAGCTGCCGTCGCTTTTAATTCGTATTGCGGTGTGGGCATAGCCTTTAATGCCAGCATCGGTGGCGTTCGTATGCTTGACGGCACAGTTAATGACGCCGTTGAAGCACGAGCACTCAGCCTTAATCCCGACCATATCGACATTTACAGCGCTTCGTGGGGTCCCGAAGATGATGGCAAGACGGTTGATGGGCCAGGACCGCTTGCCAAACGTGCCTTCATCAACGGGATCATGAAGGTAATAACAAATGACTAATCTTTCATCATTTTTTCAAAGTGGAAAAAATTTATTTTTACATTTGAATCGATTTTTTTTTTCAGGGCCGTAAAGGCAGAGGATCCATATTTGTGTGGGCGTCGGGTAACGGAGGTCGACATGATGATTCTTGCAATTGTGATGGATACACAAACTCTATCTTTACTTTGTCGATATCGAGCGCTACTCAGGGCGGGTATGTTTTACCATTCATCTTTACCCTCGTTTAATTATTCTGAGTAGTTTTGTTAACAGACAGACTTTTCAAACAGATTCAAGCCGTGGTATCTGGAAGAGTGCTCATCCACTTTGGCAACTACTTATAGCTCGGGTCGACCAGATGTGGATCGATCCATCGCCACGGTCGATATGGATGGCTCACTGAGACCGGAATTTCTATGCACTTCGGATCACACTGGCACATCTGCTTCGGCTCCTTTAGCTGCTGGTATTTGTGCCTTGGCCCTGGAAGCCAATTCTAACCTTACCTGGAGAGATATGCAACATCTGGTCGTGTTTACGTCCAGACCGGATCCTCTCCATGATAACGGCTGGGTCACTAATGGCATTGGCAAAAAAGGTGAGATAATTACGACGGTTTTGTTGCGGAAAATTCTTTTCATTTTTACTGATTCTGATTAACATTTGTGTGACAGTGAGCCATAAATTCGGTTACGGTCTAATGGATGCTTCAGCCATGGTGACATTGGCCGAGCAATGGACTAATGTGCCTCCACAACACGTCTGTCAGACACCAGCTGATCAAAGTGACCGTCTCATTCCTAGCGGTTTTGGACAAAAGTTGGAAGTTGTTGTAGAGACGGATGCCTGCGCTGGATCCGCTCATGAGATCCGCTTTTTAGAACACGTTCAGTGCAGAATTTCACTGCGATTTGCTCCCCGTGGAAATCTTAGAATTCGGTAAATGACGCGTCTTTTTCTGTCATGCGTGAATAATGAAATCATAATGGCTCTTTTATTTATAGATTGACTTCACCGTCTGGAACACAGTCTGTGCTTCTATTTGAACGACCTCGAGACGTGTTGGATTCATCTTTTGACGATTGGCCGTTTATGAGCGTCCATTTCTGGGGTGAAAGAGCATCTGGAAGATGGAAGCTTGAGATTTTGAATGCCGGTGTTAAACGTGTCAATAAAGCTGGTAAGAATCGTAGTTTGCCACTTTTAGCTGAACGACGTAAAATATTTAATTTCATTTTAATTTTCATTTCAGGAATTTTGAAAAAATGGCAACTTGTGTTTTACGGAACAGACACCAATCCTATTCGTTTGCGTTCACTACAAACACCTCGTCCTACTTTCCCTAACCTTAGTGGCGGGGCAGCAACCATCGGTCGAGACGTTCATGGACTGACAGCTCCGCCTTCGGTGGCCACGCCTTTGGCTCCTACTTTTAAAAGTGTCGGTCGAGTCCCCAACGCACCTGGTAGCCAAGTATTCTTTCCTGGCAATCCTGGATTCCGCCCGTCTTACTTCCCCAACACGGGCTATCCAGATTTCCTACAGTTTGCTGGAAGCCAACCCGTCACTTATAGTGCTGCGCTGGAGGCCACGCCTTCTTCCAACGAAGCGAGCAAAAATAACTGCCCCAAGTTCAGTCACGGCGGGTAATTTCAAACTTAAAGCTTCAAGTCATTACGGAATTTATTTACACAAAGTTTCCCGTTTTGACAGGAATTGCGTTGATGCCTGCCCACTTACCGGATATTACATCTCATCCGAAATGGTATGCCTGAGTTGTCACGCATCCTGCAATAACTGCACTGGACCGGAACTTCATCAGTGTTTATCATGCGCACCAACATACAATCAAGTGTTAGACAAGAATCTGTGTGTTGAACACTGCCCTGATGGATACCATTTCGGTACAGTTTTTCTTTTATTAATGGTTTGGTTCATTGTTTAATTATTTTTTAATTTTTTTATAGATGAAGCAAAGATGGTGTGCATTCCTTGTCAGCCTCAGTGCAATACGTGCAACAGCGCTTTGGAATGCTCTAGCTGTGAATTCCGCTTCGTTATTCATGGCGGTCAATGTTTACCGTCTTGTCTACCCGGCTACTATGAAACTGACGACTATGCTTGTGCACCATGTGATACTAGTTGCTCCACATGTCGAGGTCCGCATGATGACCATTGCGTCACTTGCGCCCAACTTTTTTCGGAATATAATGGAACATGTGTCCAACATTGTCCGGACGGTTTCTGGAGTCATGGAGCACCCGGAAAAAAAACAGTGTCTACCGTGTCCGCCTGGATGTGAAGCCTGTTCGCTGAAAGAAAACGACTTTGGTCTTGTTTGTAGCGAATGTGCTGATCAATGGGTCCTAGACGTGTCAACACTTCTTTGTCTAAATCCATCAGCAAATGTCTGTCCCGAAGGTATTGTATTTTTTGGAAAAAATCAATTCAATTTTTTAATATATAATATTTATGTTTTTTTAGGGGAATATGTTATTGATGGCAAATGCTACCCCTGCCATGGATCGTGTAGTGAATGCAGTGGTTCTTCTAGCACCCAGTGTACTCACTGTTCCAATCGTACCATGCATCTCGGCTCCTGTTTGGAAGTCTGTCCCCAAGGCACTTTTTCTGAGACCGGCTCTGAAGATTCGAAACACATCCAATTTTGTCGGCCGTGTCCACAGGCTTGTGCCCAATGCGACAGTATGGATCATTGCACAGAATGTTTAGGAGTACTTCAATTACAGAATGGACAGTGTCTAGCTTCTTGCGAAGACGGGTAATGTCGCTCAATAGTAGCTGCCACCATTTTATTCTTGCTTAACGATTTCATTGTTTTACAGGTATTATAGTGATCGTGGAGTCTGTGTGCGCTGTCATGGCAGTTGTGCATCGTGTAGTGGACCGCTAGCCACCGATTGCACACACTGCGCAAATGGCTTCTCTTGGCTGCAGCATCACTGCCTCTCTCAGTGCCATTTAGGTCATTATAACATATCTTTGGGCTCCTTAATCGCAACAGAATATCAAACACCTGCCAAGATGAACCAGTTCCTCTGTGCCCGTTGCCACGCCTCTTGTCAAATGTGTGAAGGAAATGCGCTCAATTGTCTTGCCTGTTCAGATGGATTTGTCTGGAACAACAATACCTGCAACCCCGCTTCTATCGAGTAATTTTCTTTCATTTCGGAACAAGAGTTGTCCTATTTTACTAAATGAGCTTTTTGAATCTAGTTCGAGAATATTCGAAATCCCGTTGGTGGAATTTGTGAAAGAATCGGAAGGACGAGGAACACGAGCCAAAGAAAACGTCGAGCCAGGTCGCTTTCTCAGTGCTTCTCATTGGTTATTTGGAATGGCTGCTAGTTTTATTGCTGGAATTATTGTTGTATTAGCAGTTCAGGTATAATTATTTGATAGTTTATCTACGAAAAAGGAAAAAAAAATTCAAACAATTATTTTGTTTTAGGTGAGATCACGTATTACGAAAAACTATTCTCGAGTTCCATCATCGATTCCCGAAGAAGACCATGAAACTGGGTTCGAAAAATTACTCTCGGCGTCTGACGAGGACGACAGCGATACATTTCCCAAAGTTTGAATTAGACTAATAATAATATCAACTGTGCAATCTCTGGTAGTGCTTGGCACACAGAAATGCCATAACGATCTTTGGCTAGTTTCCCGACCAAAGGCAAATCAGTTTTAGCCTCTTTTGAAAACTAATGGCTAATTTGCCAGTGACAATCGGTCACCTAAAAGGGGATTTAAAAACTATATTGCTGCTATCAATTAAGTTGTTACTTTCAAAACGAGTAATGTGATGTTATTTGTAAAATTGTGTTGATATTGGACGACGGGCGTAATACGTCCAACATTTTCCATTATGTTGGATAAATACAAACACTTCCACACAATTTTTTGTTTAATACGTCACAATTGTATTACGATAAACAAACGACATGAATGATTGGCAGAGCCAGTTACAATTCTCCAAATTGGCTTCAAAATTCAAGTGAGATAGAGTACAGACTGTAAAGTAAAATTTGGAACGGGGATGTAATGCACCTTGTAAAAGAAAATCCATTTTTTTAAAGTCTCCTTGGTCGATATTCCCACCAAAGTCAAAAGTCTTCATCGAGTGTGAAAACGTGGGCTCCATTACCCTTGCTGTTCATCACACCTGCCTTCTGATATTCGCCTACTTTCTTCTCAAAGAAATTTGTTTTGCCCTCGAGCGAGATGTGTTCCATGAAATCAAAGGGATTTTCTACATTGTACAGCTGTAAAATAATTTTAAAAAATTATGAAGTATTCTATTCATTTATCATAATTTAAAAAGTTTTACCTTCGTGCATCCTAATTCTAACAACAAACGATCGGCGACGAATTCAATGTACTGTCGCATTAGCCGGCAGTTCATTCCAATCATCTCAACGGGAAGTGCGTCTGTGAGGAATTCTTGTTCGATCTTGACAGCGTTGTTGATGATCTCTATGATGCGTTCTTTAGGAGGTTTGTTAACTGCAAAAAACAAATGCGATTTAGAAAATAAGTTGCGAAATCAGCGAACATTGAATATTTTGTTTACCTAGATGTTTGAACATGACGCACGCAAAATCAGTATGCAAACCCTCATCTCTTGAAATTAGTTCATTTGAGAAGGTTAAGCCAGGCATCAATCCTCGTTTTTTGAGCCAAAAGATGGCAGCAAAGGATCCAGAGAAGAAAATTCCTTCCACTGCAGCAAAAGCAACAATCCTTTCACTGTAAGGTGCATCCTTATTGCCAATCCATTTCATAGCCCAATCGGCTTTCTTAGCAATGCAAGGCATTGTCTCTACAGCATTGAAAAGTCTTGTCCTTTCAGCAGCATCCTTGATGTAGGTTTCAATTAGGAGACTGTACATTTCTGAATGAATATTTTCCATGGCAATTTGGAAACCATAGAAACAGCGAGCCTCAGGAACCTGTATAGAGATGAGCCCTTTAGTTCACATTTAACTTGCAAAGATTTAAAAAAAATCCTGCCTACCTGGACTTCTTGGGCAAATCTCTCAACAAGATTTTCATTGACGATTCCATCAGATGCAGCAAAAAAGGCAAGGACATGAGAAACAAAGTGTCTCTCATTAGGTTGAAGTTTATCCCAGTCTTTGAGATCCTGAAATGAATTAAAAAGTTATTAAATGGATTACATAAAGGATTTTACACTTTAACACACACTAAGTGTTTATACCTTTGAAAGATCAACTTCTTCAGCAGTCCAAAAAGAGGCTTCTGCTTTTTTGTACATTTGCCAGATATCATGGTACTGAATGGGAAATAGTACAAATCGGCTGGGATTAGGACGAAGCAGGGGCTCATTTTGGTCAACATCTTTCACTTGCACAGATTTCTAAAGAAACATATTATTTAGTGAAATTAGTGGAGCATATTTTAAACAGTAAGTTACCTCAACATTGGTCACTTTGGTAGGCGAGACATTCGCGTCATGTGGCTGTAAAATCTTTTGACCAGAAATCTTAATACGGTTCTCCTTATTTTCAGATGTGCTGAGATTGTCGAATCGTTGTGAAAGGAAAGACATTTTGAGATAAGTCTTTAAAAAAATAGGTTCTTAATAAAAAAGAGTGACTTTAAACAAGTACTCGTGCGTCTGAGTTGCTTCGAAGACTAACAACGCTTTGGCGCCGAAATTCTACTTTATATCTTTTGGGACTGGTACAGAAGGCCAAACAGCTCGTTTTAGGTATACAGTGTCTGAAACGCCATCTATTCTACCTAATTATGGCTTATTGAAAAGCGAATCTTGCTTAAAATCGTCGTGATATATAGGAAAAAAGCCTATTTTTATATTTCTGTAATATTTTATTAAATTAATTTGTGAGAGGGTAGGTTTTTGGTGAATCCTGTGCATTTACGCCGAATTTCCTAAACGGAAGTGAAGAGTCCCAAGGCATTGATTCTAGAAAGAAGTTAGGCGCCAAAACATGTTGAAGTTCCTAACATACCCCATCTGTTTCTTAACGAGTTTTCATTTTTTTTTGTTACGTAATAATTTCTTCACAGAAACATAATACATTTTAAGTAGAAAATAAAAAAAAGTTCGTTTACCCATTTAGCTAATCTTTCCGACTCGCAGGATGTCTTTATTTTCTGCATTGTTTAATTTTATTTTTCCTTATAAAATTTTAAACGAATTCCTGCTTCGTTTTAATGTCACATTATAAAAATGTACTTTTCCTTTTCTTATTTTCTTAGTATAATAACCCTAAAATAGAAGATTACAGAGGTCAACTATAACTTTCAGACTAGGAAACATTATTTGTTATGACTTTAAATCTCTTGAGAATTGAGATTCATACTGCCCCATTACCACCCTATATTTCGCAATTCCGAAGTCCGAACCCAAAATGTATGGAATTCATTTTCGTCAACCTTTCTGTTCGGTATTGACAGGTAAATATGGGTGGATACGAGTGCGATCTTTTCTTCCTTGAACTGTGGCCTGTGGGAGTGGGCGAGTGGCGTTAATGTCAAATTTTCAAAGGTTCTTATTTCATTCTAACTTGTATTGAATTGCTTTGTTGTTGTAATGAAAAGATGCGTAGGCCTAGGCTACATTTCTTATTGAAGAAGATATCTCGTTTTAGTGTTTGCTCGAACACTAAAAAACAATATGTGTAATACCTGATCATTGCTTATAACGTAAATGACCCGGAGAAACATGCTTCCCAAACTCTTCAAGATTCCACTGAGTCACTCAGTCAGCATTAACTTTTTTTATTTCAAGCATCCAATTTTATCGTATTCGGCATTTCCTCTTAGATACTATACATTATTAAAGAATTCAGTACCCTTCAGATTAAACACCCTTATTTGGATGTTTTTAAAGAGCATCAAGTTTATCTGTAAACCCAACGATAGAAGAGAACGTCGAGATGAAATAATCCAAGGTCGATTAATAACGCCAAGGCATTCACGAATGTAACCTCCATTCTTCGCACTTTCAACACTTTTTTCCCCCATGCGGACATGACACTTCACAATGAAATGTGATTTCCTTACTAATGCAGAAGCTAACATTTTGAAAACTGTAAATTAAACTTAATATATCAATGCTGTTGCTTGTCCTAAGAGTAAAGAATACCAAATTAGAACTTGATCTTTCAAAGACACCTAATAAAACAGAGTAAATCCCTAAGCTGCCTACATAAATAAGTTATCAATAAAGATAAAAATTGTAAAATACAAAACATGATCAGAATGCAATGTATTCAGTCATCTGACCACAATTAGAAAATTTAACGACGTTGGGCGGCGTTATTTCCCTGTCCTGGTCTGTTGTCCTGTATCATAAAAAAGGTATACCATTAGGTTTTCTCCAAAACATGAATGTTATTTAAAGTAATCTTACAGGTCGGTTGGGGAACCTTGGTGGAGGAGTCCTGATCTTACGGTCTTCACGTGAGCGATTGCGCACTACCTTGGAGTGGATAGCACAAGAAACACAGTAGTGAAGCTTTGCGTAAAGCTTAGGCAGAGCAATTGCTACAAAAGATTCAGAAATATTAGTCAATGAAAATATTATAAACATGAACATAAATATAGAAGACTTACAGGCAAAAGCACTGGCATCAGTGATGTCACGAACTGCAGCAGCCTCTACAATGTTACGGATAACAAATTTCTTGATGGCCTTATCCTTGGCGACACATCGAGCACAGTTAGTGCAACGAACAGCACTAACGTGTCCACGGCCATGCTTGGAGCGTCCACTGTTGCGGCGTTTGCTTGTCTAAAAAAGTAGAAAGAAAAATAATGTTAGGAACCTTCACATGACCGGTCTAACAAACGTGGATGACTCGAAAGATTATGCATCCATCACACATTTTTAATTTTAGACAATTAAAACAAACAATGTAATGGATTGGTCAACATCGGTATTCAAAATTAACTTTTTTTGGACATTTCACTATGAATTTAAGGAGAAAACGTCATAAATGTTACCATTCTCACGCTGATGAAAGGAAAATGGCAGAAAACGAGAAAAAAATTTCTGAAGGAAGAAAGCGAGGTGAGGCAGCGTTTGTTGCTTTACACTGGTGCTTCCCTAAACACACGTTTACTGATCGATCTTCAACATTTCTAGCTTATTGTTCTTGACATATCAACAAAAATAGGAAATTAAGTTATTTGAATCACAAAAAAAATTGGAATTTAAAAATGCAATTTGCAATTCTTTTTTTATTTTTTCATGTGACATCTAGACGTCTAATTTAGTGCATCGACACTTTGTCGAGAACTGCATGTTGTTCTCCAATGGCGGTACGCACAAAACTACAAATCTCCTAAAATGTGGCCGATATCAAACTGAGTCGCTTAGACTAAAGGCTTTGTACGTATGCAAACTTGGTTTTTACAAGGTTAACCGAAGATTGTAAATTATAAATGATGTAGTTTTTCGATTCGTTCTGAAAGGTTTCGTTGATCTGATGCTCTGCATTTTTTTTCATGCTGATTTTTGGTATTTGCATGATACAACTACTTTAATGAAGCCACATTGACCACCTTTACCCCGCGTACTTACCATACCGATACGACGGAACTGCGCCTAAAGTACTTTAATCGATTTAGATAGTCACGTGGAAGTTGAAGAAGCCTTTTAAAGTTCCCGACGAGGCGTGTTTGTAATATATAAATCTTGAAAAGTTGTGTAAAGCAGACTGCAAAGTTGTGCCCTTTTCAACTACAAATGCAATATCTTTTACATGATTAAATTGAACAATAATGAATTTCACTTCTTTCAGACATAAAATAGTTGTGCCTTTTGTTAGTGTGCAATTTTTTCGATTCAAAAACTCATTTCCTTAAAAAATCAACTTTTACAGGGGATTTTTCTCACGACGCAGTGACTGCTTTGTATTTACATGAAATGATCAAACTAATCCCATTACTACCGAACCAACTGAACCTGATCCAATTTACCTGGCGTAGGGCATAGTCTAGTATAAATACTCACATCCCCCTCCATTTTTTTATCATTCGCTCCTGCAAATCACTCCATCCTAAACAAAAAAAAATGGTGTACGCTCTGAAAGTTTTCAAGAAGACCTCGCCTAACAGCAAGGTTACAGTTTACCTTGGAAAACGTGATTACATCGATAACATCACTAAAATCGAATCTGTTGGTAAGCATCTTTTACCTATCGTAACAGAAAACGAACGGAATTAATCGCATCTTTTTCGTCATTCGTTCAGATGGCGTCGCTTTGATTGATCCCGAGTATTTGAAAGGCCGGAAACTGTTTGGTCAAATCGTTTGCAGGTTTGTTTTATGCAACCAAATTATCAATAGAATAATTAGGCCTACTAATTTTTGCAAATTGTTTGGTCAATTTGTTTGTTTGCAGTTTCCGTTATGGTCGCGAGGAAGATGAAGTCATGGGATTGGAGTTCCAAAAGGACTTGCTCATGGCTTCTGGTGAGATTCGAGCCAGCCAAAAGAGTGACCTCACCAAAATGCAGGTAAAATTTCACCTACAACACTTTGAATACGTCCAAATCACGCTTAATTTGTTTACCTTAAAAAATTTACAGGAGCGTTTGATCAAAAAATTAGGCGGCAATGCTTTTCCATTCCTATTCGAACTGCCGAAAAATGCCCCACCTTCAGTTACTCTGCAACCAGGTCCAGAAGCTCAGGGTAAACCGTGCGGAGTTGAATACTTCTTGCGGATCTTTGTCGGAGAGTCGATGGATGATCGAGCCCACAAAAGGTTTACTTGAATCTGAAAAACCTGTTTATCAAAAAATATTAAATCCAAGTTTTAATTTACAGGAGCACCGTCTCTATGGGTATCCGAGTAATTCAATTTGCCCCGTCTCAGGGCCAACAGGGTCGTCAACCGTGCACTGTCGTTCGTCGTGATTTCGTCCTTAGTCCAGGAGACTTGGAGATGGAAATCAATTTGGACAAACAGGTATCTGAAATGAATTGCCCAATATATACCTAATGGAAAACAATGTTATTGAACTTTGACGATTTTCTTATTCAACAGTTGTATCACCATGGAGACCCGATTGCGGTCAATGTCGTCATTCAGAACCGTAGCAATAAAACTGTGAAGAAACTCCGCGCTCAAGTTCTCCAATGCATCGATGTGTGCCTCTTTGAACATGGGTCGTATAAAACACCCGTTGTAACTCTTGATACCTCGTAAGAAACCACTTTATAATGTTTCGAATGCATTATCAAATCTTTAATCGTGTTTTATACTTTCAATAGGGAGGGCTGCCCAATCCCTCCAGGTGGAACTTTGCACCGCACTTACACCATGACTCCACGTCTTGGTGCGGCCGTGACCGACCGACATGGTGTCGCTCTCGGTGGACGTCTACGTGATGAAGATACCGAACTTGCCTCGACTACTCTGTATGACATTATTTTTTGAATGTTTTCTTTGTTTTTATTATAATTTTTTTTCCTCTCTTTAATAGTATGGCTAATCCTGACGATCGTGATGGATTCGGCATCATCGTAACTTACTTGATTAAAGTCAGGCTGTTCCTTGGTGCTCTGGCCGGTGAATTGGTTGGTGAGCTTCCCATTATCATGATGCACCCAAAGGTATTCGATAAAATTTTCCATCTAAATTTTGTTAAATCAATGAACACAATTATTATTTCTCTTATTCAGCCGAATCCAAAGAAGTTGCCCCGTATGGATAGCGTTGCTTTTGAAACCTTTGGAAGCAACTCTGTTGACGACGCTGGCCAAGACTTGGATCGCATGAAATTGGACAACGTGGATGAATAAGAAAAAAGATCTTTATTTTCAAAACATCTCTATCAATGGCCCTGCCGTATTTAAGAGCAGCGAGTAACAGTCATATAGAACTAGCCTACTGTTTGCTCCGCAGGTGTTATCCAATAATCTGATATAAATGCATATATGTACGATTTCGCTACTATAGAAACAAATACAGCATCCTTAACAAAAAAACATTATCTTGTGAATTCCATTCATTTTATATTCCGGCTAGACTTGAGTCGTTTGCGCCTCACGCTTGTTTTCAGAGAAACCGGCAACTTTTTTTTCCAGTGACGTATGCATGCTATGTCATTCAACACGGAAGAGAAGTCAAGGAGAGCAATTTTGAAATCGTTAAACCTGAAGCACCGCAGCGCCATTACTCTGTACACGTGAGGATTAGCTGTACTAATCACGTGAAGCCCTATTGGAACATTTGCAGAGGCGCTGTGTGCTAAGAAGGCTTCTCCTTTGTTCAAACTTGGTGTGATAACACATTCCTAATGTGTAATATTCCCGCTATTCAGATTATTTCTTGCTCAGAAACGTGTATGAGAAGTTGAGAACACACGTGTGTTAAAATAAGGCTTCATCATTACCGGCGTAAAGAAATTGTTTTAGATCTGGATATTGATCGAATTTTAAAGCAATGAGATGGCTTTAGATTTGGGAATTGTTAGTTTGACGTTCGTCATCGGCACACTGATAGCCGTTTTAGTGTGGTCCCTAACTAAGAAGTCCACACAATCCAGCACTAAAGGTCAATAAACTTGTTCCTGGTTTGAGATTGAAACATTTATTAACTTGATTTTTTACTGTTTCATCAGGTAAAAGCGAAAAAGCTGCTGCCAGTAAAAAAGATGGAAAGAAATCATCTGGAGCCCAATCTAAACCAGCGAAAAAGAAAGCAGCTGTAATTGTTTCCAAGGATTCCAAATCTACATTCACTCACTCATGGCTGCTGACATCACTTAAAGGCCACACTGGTGCCATAACCGATATGGATTTTAGTGCAAATGGAAAACATCTTGCCACTTGTGCAGAAGGTAATTTTTTATTTTTGCAGTGTTTGAGCAAAGTGTAATGATAGTTAGAACTAGATGAAGTATTTGTCTCCCAACCAATGGTTGAGACTCCAACCCCTAGTGAGACAGACTCTGGCTGTGTACTCAGCCGAAGACAGAAAAGAAATCGGATGAAGAAAACTCAAGCTGGAAACAAGAAGAAAGAACATCCCACAAAAACTGTTGAAAACAAGCAGAGAATGAGAAGAGCCACTCCCCTGAAATACTACACCAGACTGCAAATGAAGAATTCTGAAATTTATTCCTTTTTATATCAGTATGTCTTGCTTGATGACCAACTGCTCAATTTGGGTTATCCAGTTGAAAGTTCATTTTATCCCAATCGAGCAATCATTTACAAAACCCCTGAAGCGAACGTCACGTATTATAGGAGTGACGTGAGGCGTGCGTTTAGACATCAACCGGAAATAATTGAAATGGCTGAGCATCTTTACACTTCTGAACACAGTGATTTATACGAAGAGAAACCATCGCTGAGTCCTAGCCTTGAAAAACGGTGCGTTAGGTGTAAAAAGGGCTTCTTCGTTACATTGGACGGTGAATACTTGACGGAGGAAAGATGCACATACCACTGGGGTCAATGGAAGCGCCCATGTTCCCCAGGTGAAAGTCATGGCTATACCTGCTGTCCGAATGAACATGAAGGTTCTATTGGGTGTACATCCGGTGATCTCCACGTTTGGAATGGTGTTAGCCCTGGAATGAATGGACCATTTAAAGACTACGTCCGTACCACTCCCGGAACCGGCCCCAAAAGTCACTCGATATACGCTTTAGACTGCGAGATGTGCTACACTGGCCGTGGCCTAGAAGTATGCAAAGTTTCTGTTATCAGTATCGACGGCTGTCTGGTTTACGAGGCATTGGTGAAACCGCATCATCGTGTGATTGATTACAACACACGTTTTTCCGGTCTATGCGAGCAAGACCTCAAGAAGGCTACAAAGACAATAAGTGACGTTCAACGAGATCTACTTGGCTTCATTCATGCGCAATCAATTCTCATTGGACATGGACTCGAAAATGACCTTCGTGCTTTGCGTATTCTCCATTCTGTTATAATCGATACTGCCGTCCTTTTCCCTCACTATTTCGGTTTCCCTTTTCGCCGCTCGCTCAAGTCACTCGTTGCCACCTACCTTCAAAGACATATACAGGTAGGTCATAACGGCCACGATAGCTTTGAAGATGCACGGGCATGCGCTGAGCTCGTTTTATGGAAGGCCGCCAGTCAGTTGCGACCGAGGCACAGATCTGAACATATGCCTTAAGAATCAAAACTCTCTCTAATGGCACAATTTTTTTTTCCTTGTCGTTTTATAATTGATTATGTATCTACACTCCTTTACTCTCAAAGTCAAAGTGTTCTACATTCATGCATTTGCGCTGAAATACTCTTTAATTGCCAATCGCATTTGTCCTCGTATTTATCCTCGTATTTATACTATTCTTTATCATTGATTCATTGTCTTAATCTTGTTAATTGTCTCTTTTAAACCAACCAAGCTAAGCGCAAATGCTCAAAATACACTCGTGATTTTCCAATCGTGAATTATTCTCGGACGTTTTCCATTATTATTATCTCCCCATAGTATTTAAGAAACTAACTAATAATTAATTCTTCGTGAAGTTTGTTATTATTTGCCATACTTTCTGGTCGATTATATTTTTATTTCCATTTTTGAGTATAGACCGTTCGCTGATGCTATGGAAACTGAACTTTGGAAAACTGGATTCTACCGTGCTTGAACTCAATATGAAGGATATCCGGACAGTTCGTGCTCACGTTCAATATGATTCCGCTACGCTGATTCGCTGGAGCCCAGACTCCAAGGCTTTGCTGACGGTCCGCGCTTTGGGTAATAATATCGAAATCTACAAGGTGCTGAAAAAACCCGAGGCTGGAGCCCTGCCTTCCGTTCAAACCTCTCACGCATTCGAAAAGGTAAATTGATGATTACGTCCTTTCACTTTTTTTATTTTGCAAATAACATTGGATTTTTCTTTTGGTTTAAGACTCGCGAAGCTGACCTTTTGGCCATTGACGTTGCTAGCACAGGGCGTTTCATCATGACTTGTACACCAAAAAATGAACTGGACATTCTTGATTTGAAAGGCAATTTATTGGCTTCTGTGATAACCAATCAAATGGAAACATATTCGGCCAAGATCTCCCCTGATGGTCGATTTGTTGCCACATCCGGTTCGTAATTTCTTTCTCACGTGAATTGATGATGATTGTAATTGTCTCTCTTTTGCAGGATTCACGCCGGAAGTCAAAGTTTGGGAGGTTGTTTTCTCCCGAAGTTGTGAATTCGAAAAGGTGAACCGTGCCTTTGAATTGTCTGGTCACACATCTGGTATTTACAGTTTTGATTATAGTCCTGATTCCGGGCGTATGGTGTCTATATCCAAGGACGGAACATGTAAGGTTTTCATCAGTTAATCTTTTAAAATTATACAATAATTATTTACTTTATTCACTTTTGGAACCTGCTCTTGGATACTTTCGCCGTTCTTGTCTGGAAAAAAGGGCGTCTCTACAACACCAACAGTAATAAAGCCATTGCCATTTCCCCTTTTTCGGTTTTACTCTTTTCGCGTTATTAATACCATACTATAACCATTTCACTAGTTGATTACCGTCAAGGACAGCTCGCCACATTAGTAGTTTCCGGCAAATGGAAGAGCGAGGGAAATGAGCCAGCGCGCGTCGCCCTTGCCCCAGATGGCAGAGTTGTGGCAATTGGTTCCAACTGTTCTCTCTACATTTATTCCACGGTCACCGCCGAGTTGTTGGCTCACATTCCAGATGTTCATGCGGGTAATTAACCATTTTGGCAGACTTTCCATCGTTCATTATTTAACATTTTCAGTCTCATTTTAGCTCCTATTACGCGACTGCGCTTTGACTCAACTTCGCGATTCATCCTGACGACTGGCGACAAATACGTCCGCGTGTTCCATAACGTCCCTGGTTTCAAAATTGCCATGGCTGACTTGGAAGTGAAACTTAGAAAAGCCACCGGCCAAGCGCTGAAGGAGCGTTGTCAGATACAATTGAAAGAGGCGAAAGCTTTGGTTGAATTGTTTAATGCCAGAGGTTAACTCGTGGAATAAAACTTACAAATACAGATTCTGAATAAGGAAGAATGGTCTAATATACCACAATCTTCTTTATTTAGAAACCTGACATTTGACTTGCTGGCTACTACTTTCGTGTCAAGTTGCAGTGTTAATAGTATTGGTTTTCTTTCTAACTAACCTCAAAAGAAAAAAAAAGAAAAGAAACAGGAACGTAAAAAAAAACTTTTAGGGTTCATGCGATCGTGTGATCGCATGAATGATCACGACTGATCATGCATGTGCATGTAAAGCCACTTGAACAATGTGTACGCCAGGAACCAGACATGCGTAGCCCGGTATACGGATGTTTACCAGGGCTATATGGTGGCATGGCAACCAGAAAGAAACAGCAGCGATTCTCTCGACTATATATTTTCAGTATCGCCCGTGTCATCACGGGGTTCGTCCAACCCTGCCTTTAAATACATTTAACCCGATGGTGTTAAAGCTAGTCGGTGGATCAGGATTCCGCCGATTAGACTTGAAGAGGACATGAACTCACCTACCTCTTCCCGTAGTAATAATCTTTCTGACGCAAATCGAACCGACCTCGCGCTACCTTTGGCTGCTGTCATTTCCCTGGCCATAACATCTTATGTTGTTGTCGTTCTTGTGGGTAAGTATCGATTCTTTGCCCTGCTTTTGGGGTGCGGAGATTAGTCGATGATTGGATTCACTTTTGTGTGTACAGGAATAGTTCTACAAAAGTGGCTTGCCAGGATTTGTTGTTCGACGAGTGAGTCAACGGCAAACTGCTTCTGTGATATTTGTTTCAATTGTTTCAATTCAACCGATACCTGCTGCGGCAACTCAGGAATCAACTGTTGCAGCCCACCTATGAATAACTGCTGCATTGCGGTATTGAGCTACCTTTAATTTGGGGCGTTCTCGCGGGTTAATTAAATTTGTAAAGTAAAGCCTCTGAAATCCACTATCTTGTATCAGGGTACGATCTCTTCCTGTATTTTATTCAAATGCTGCCGAGACACATCACAACCGATCGATTGCCAACCCTGTGACTGCTGTTGTTTCGAAATCGCATTTCACTTGAAAGGTCGGCGGTCGACTGGTGGTGGCTCCGTGCCGTGACCCGTATTTCTAAGGTAAATGAAATAACAACTACAGGTGGTATTATTTTATGCTTTAGACTATACAATTTGAACGTGTATATTTTCAGATTCGCATACCTAATTTAAAGTAATAAAAAATGTGAGGGATAACAAATAAGGTGCAAAAGCACAGTCGGATATAATAAGAAGTGTGGCTTGGATTAAAATTCTTTATTCTTCTGCTGCACTGCCTGCAACGATAAAATTAGTTTATAGCTCCCGTTTTAAATTTAGATTTTGTTTCAAATTGTTTACTTTTGGAAGAAAAATTGGCTGCTGCTTGAGGAGCAGGAGCTGGACTGGGAATCGGTGCGCGGCTGCGAGGCGGCGAGATAGAGCGCCTACGACTGGTACCTAATCTTGGTAGCAAAAATGTGTTGTCACGAGCTCTTCGATTCTTCCGCTGATGAGACTGAGGGCTCCTCAACCTAGTCGTTCGAACCGGCGTCCTTACTGGTTGTTCCGTTTCTGGGACGATAGAAGACATTTCCAAAGTTTCTTGATCCCAATCACGCTCGGCAAATGAATGCCTGTTTTAGTTAAAAATGTAACCAACAATTGTTGGTGAGGTATATTGTTTGTTATAAATCTCTTTATCCATGATAACTATACACAGAATAATCATCTATTGCGAAAGGAAATCATACACTGAAACGTTGGACGCTATCCCGTTCATAGTGGCGTTGTTCAAGTCTCTAAACGTTTGTTCCATCAAAGGGTAAGTCAAGTCTCCGTCACGAATACCTAAGAGGATTATTGAACCAATAATTAAATTTAAACAAAGATAATCATCCTTGCATCAAAAGTCTTTTACTGGACGTGGAGACGTTGCGATCAAAATGGTTTGCGCCGGCAAAGCGGGGCTGCATAATGTACTGGTTCACGCTAATCACTGCTTCGCTGAGTTCTAATTCACCCTCGCTGAGGTTGTTTTCATCGACAACATTGTCGTTGCCAAGGCTCTAGGACATGAAAACAAACAAAACAACTCGTAAACAAGTTCTTAATACAAAGGGCGTGACTTTATATGACCATGTATGAAAGGATAGAATTTACTGTAAATGGAAAGGGTAACAAGAAAATGATGAATACCGGGGTTCCGCTTTCGCTACTAGTAGAAACCCATTCGTCATCGGGCTGCACGCTAGTGCTTTGGAATCCGCCAGCCAATCGACGGACGCTATCGGTCAAATTGAGCAAGCGCTGAGAGGGTGAGGCACTCTCAAAAACTTCATCGGTTAATAAAATTTCGTCGTTTTCCGTTATTGACGTGTTCAACGTTGATGTTTGCGTTGACAAACAAACTGTGGCTCCACGATCTGGGACTGACGAGGTCACAGAACTGGTTTGATTGCGCACATCACCATTTTCTTCTCCTTCACTTTGCAGAAGTTCTTGGTCTTGTCTACCCTATCGTCGATAATAAAATGTAAAGTCAACAGCAAATAAAAATAAAGCAGCAATGAATATTCTCAATACCTCGGTGAAATCTTTTATGATATTTAGATAACGAGCATGTTTTTGCAACATACTGGATAGATATCTCTGAAGATCACGACATTTCTGATAATAAGTTGGTGGACGTACGTGAAATCTGCAAAACAATTGAATTTGATTCATGAAAAATACAATTCGAATGATTAAATAAAAGTTACCCACCGTAGAATGAGAGAATTACTTTCTGGTCTAAGATAGCCTTCGGAAGCAAGGAGGTCGAGGCGAAAGAAGCGATTGTAGCCCCAACATTCTCCTGCATCAAATTCGCTAGCAAATTCCCGTACTATGTTACGGTTTGTGGAGAGACCACCACTTGCATTGTTCGGCCCTTGATAGATCAGCTCTACTCTATATTCGTATCTGTTTTGAAAAGAATGGTATAAGTTTTGCTAGAAGTTGTTGGTTGAAATACGCCCTTGATTACTTGGCTGGCTCCGATACACCGCTGGTGAGTTCGAGAAAAACAGATAAATAGTTGCCGCGGACGATTCCATTTCCGTCGGGATAAACCTTGAATTAAACACTTATAAATTTAAGCAAGTTGACAAAGAGAAAAGGGTGGGGGATAATTCAACCTTAAGTCTCCATTTGAGGCCATCAACGACTAGGGGAGGTGAGTAAATGGGATCCGCATTATTCCTCATTCTACTAAAATCTTCAATTGTAAAGATACTAGTGCTGTAAGCTGGAACGATTTCGCTTTGGAAATCTGCGGGGACGTGATGTAAAGTGAAAGAGCTCAAGGCTCGACGCTGAGCTCTGTCCATTGCAGACATGATTTCACCACTTTTAGCTATCAATTGACTCTTTGATTCATTTTGCAGAGTTGTTTCAGTTTCCTTAAATGCAAAGTAATGATAAGATTTCTTAAACCTTTCTCTAAGAAAATATAATCACCTGCAACAATGCTTCCAAATGGTCCGTTTCTTGAGTCAAAACATTTTTTTGCCCCACCAAAGACAAAAGCTTGCTTCGTAGTTGAGAGTCTAGACGTGATACTATCAATTCTACTGCATGGCGTATTTCACTCACCTTTTCATCTTTGGCTGTTCGGACACTTTCAACGTTACGTTCCTTTTGCGAAGGAGGCATATTTTAATAATAGTTCTTGTTGTGCTATGAAAAGTTATGTTTTACCACATCTTGAACGATCATGCTTATTTCTAAAAGTCTTCTTCTTAGCTGGGAGATTCCGTCTCGAATTTTAGTTGCGTGAGTTTCGTACATTCCATCTAAAGGCTGATTACACGAAAATTTATTATTTTAAATTTTAAAAATAAATTTGAATCCAAAAAATGTAATTATTACCTGAAACATATGGCCTGAATGAGTGCCTTCCCAAAGAGCACATTTATGGCAGATACAGCTCTTGCATGTTACACAATACACTGAGAGTTTTTCACTGTGCATATCACACCTATACAAATTATTTACAAAATTATTAAAAATGGCATTCCCTCAATTAATGTAGGAATATGTTGAAAAATTACAAATCTGTAGTACTGGCACTGTTTGACACTGTGGAACTGGATGGTGTTACTGAGGGAGCACTTTGAAGCTGGAGGCTCTCTAACTGTTGAGTAACATCTCCAACCCATCTACAGTTGACAAGCTCATGGGGTCTTAGTGGAAGTCGGCAGTGAGGACACTGTGAGCGTTGTTCTACAAGCCACCGACGAATACAGGCAAAACAACAAAGTTTTGAGCAATGTGGACAAAGTCTTGCATCTCTCAATTTATCCATGCATATGAAGCACCTAAACACATCAGCAATACCCTGAAAATGAAAAGACAATATTCAAACATGTACACATATATAAATTTAGCTATACAATTAAAGTCTCAGGGTGTACGTGTTTAATCGATAATGGCTGTTTTAGACGTAATTAAAGAAAAATAAACGAATAGAATAGAAAAAATATACCTCCATGTTCAAAAACTAATGAAGCCTATCAGTAAGCTCAAAACTGGATAAGATCAATTGCTTAATCACGATCAAGAGCTCTTGTAACGTCTTGGTCTTGGATGACTATATATCGACTATTTTACAAAGAATTCTACAACAATCAAACAACTTCAAGTAAGCGCCCGAAGCAGAATTCAAGGACACAAAAGTAAACACCTTCTGTCAACTGACAACGGAGTTTATTTCTTTCACGATAGATGTCGATAAGGATACGGATGTGGTAGCGGGAGGGCCTTCGGGAAATTTGGGCCTTGGCCTTGGGCGAGAGGTAGAGAATACGAATACTGCAAAAAGTTTACTTTTGACTTCCACGTCTGCTTTCCCTTCATTCCTAAACTGATGCTCGTTTTGACGTGACGGATAGATTAAAGTAAATTTTTCTTTCAAGTTTTCAACCATTTAAAAAAAAATGTCTGGAAATCAAGAACGTACCTACTTGATGATCAAGCCCGATGGTGTTCAGCGAGGACTTGTTGGTGAAATCATCAAAAGATTCGAACAGAAAGGTTTCAAATTGGTCGCCCTCAAGTTTGTTCAGGTATGTGTTAGAAACACCTTTATTGGTGTGCTAGGAAATGTATTTTTATGTAAATTGATTATTTTCTTTTATGTTTCTGTCAATGTCACTAGCCTACTGAGGAGATGTTGCAGAAACACTATGCTGATCTGTCTGGCCGCCCTTTTTTTGCTGGTTTGGTGAAGTATATGGCATCTGGACCAGTTGTTGCTATGGTAATGATTTTTTATTGTAGTTAACTGTAATTTTAAAAATACATACAAATTACTTCTTAGGTGTGGGAGGGATTGAACATTGTTAAGACTGGTCGTCAAATGTTGGGTGAAACCAACCCTGCTGACTCCAAGCCAGGTACCATCAGAGGAGATTTTTGTGTTCAAGTTGGCAGGTTAGATTTTTAATTTAATATCATTGATGATATACCATATTTTCGTTTATGTTTGATTTTTATTAGAAACATCATGCATGGTTCTGACTCTGTTGAGAGTGCCAACAAAGAAATTGCTTTGTGGTTTAAGGATGAAGAACTTGTTTCATGGCAGCCAGCTGCAAAAGTTTGGGTTTATGAAGATTAGATTCATTTAGCAATTCTATTATCAACATATCAGATTTTATAACTTGTTGTTTAAGAGAGGATATGGAAATACAAATCTGGAAGTTAATTTAATTTATTGAACTATGATTGTAGATAGCTGGTTATACTACCCAGGGTTTTATGGAAGGTTAAGGTAAGGAAGGTTTTTTTTTATCACGCGTTTCAAATTGGGGAATTTCACGCAGGGACAGTTGTTATAAATTTACAATGGTGGCACTGGATGGGGTAAAAAAAACACGAAAATAGCGTAACATAATAAATGAACGCCGCCTAAGACGCCATTTTAAAAGCACGAAAACACCTCCTGTTTCCAAACTTTAGACGGGTAGTGTACTACGTACATAATTATTATTATTTAATAATGCACGTAGTTATAATGTACGTAGTTCAAACTCAAGCAGTATATTTTAAAGCTGTCGGCTGTCTCCGTAACATAACATTTGAGTAACGAACATATAAATATGCGTAAATATATGCAAGTTGGTGGGAATGAGAAGAACAAGGAAAAAATTCAAAATTCATTTTTATTTGAACTTATCATCACCATAAGGAAAGAAAAGATCTTGAACTGGGCGTGAGGACACATTGAAGTGGCGTACATCTCTGCCATCCGTTGGAGACGTAGTCATTTTCTGTATTGACGCCAACGTGCCCACTCGTCTCCAGGTAGTCAAACAAGGCACAATTGCCAACAGGATCCAGAACACCATTGATGAAAGAGATTATCTCTCCGGTAAGGAACTGGATGTATTCTGGTTTCGGAGCATTGGGATCACTTGGGCAGAATTGGGCAAGCTGTAAATTGGTTTAAAATAAAACACAAGAATTAAATTTTAGAAAGGGCAATGCAAGTTGCCAGTAGTAGCCTAATATTGGAAACAGGATAATTACCTCGTTTAATTCAACGTAGACTGGATCCATCAAATCAGCGTGACCGTAAGCAGTTGCGTTGACGTACCACGTAGGTCCAGTCATGGCATCAAAAAAACGTCGGCCCGCGAGCTCTTCTGGAGCGCAAGCTATTCCGTAAGGGCCTGATGTAAAGGATATTTCATTCAGAATTAGCTCATCCTTCTATTAGTTTTGTACTAGGTACTAGGGAGCACATATTTCTCATTAACTGATTTCACTTACCCGGAACTGGATCCAGTCCAGTAACGATTTCCAAAGTTGGAATGGTAAAATTGACCTTCTCACCAGGAGTGATCACGTACTTGGTGACATTTTCAGGAAAGGGACTATTTCCATCCACCGCATCAACTAAAATCAGGCCTTGATAATGCAAACAGTCTGTCTGGTTCCACAGAAATAAATTTCACTTCAAGATTATTTCTGCTGTTCAACCGACATTTATAATATATAAGCTATAATGATATACCTGCAACTGGGCAACAGCGGCATGATTTCCTGCTGAATGGCCCCCAATGAAGGAATGCAGGTAATCAACGTGAAAATCCGAGACATAACCTAAATGATATGCACAGCAGTAAACGTTAATCATTTGACATCCGATGATAATTTTTCACGAGCTTCAATTAACCTTCCTGATTGTGAAGACTGTTTTCCAGGCGCTTCTCTACAAAATCAACGTTTGCTGCAAACCAAGCAGGATCGAAAGAAGTTTCGGGACTACCCACTTTCCACACAGCGACCACGACAATTCCATGAGTGGCGATCTGAGAAAAAAGTTCTGTGTGCGCTTCGGCAGGAACAAGACCTGAAAAATGATATTTAAGGATCATTTTTTGAATAGAAAATATATATACGTTCTTGTTCAGTAATTAATCTGATTATACCTCCAAATCCGGTGATAAAATAAAAGACTGGAAAATTCCCTGTTGCGTTCGGGGCGTAGACGTCGATGTTGGTGTCAAGAAAGAGACTCAACGCTTGACGGTAAGCGGTGTGATTGATTGGATACTCTCCCGGGGAAAAGGGATCTATCAACCGATCATTGAAGTCCTCTGTCGGGAAAAGATTCTTCGCCAACGCTACGCTACAGCAGGCTAGCCAAAGAACGAGGAAGTAGTGTGTTGTCGCCATGGCTTCACGTCAGTCAATCGTGATCGTCGTCCAATATTCACTCGCTATTTATATCGCTGTCTCTAATTTCCTTTTTTTTTTTATCTCTTGAAAGAATGCACGTGTGAGCAATCAAGAAGTAGATTTTAATATCTGCTGTTTTTTTTTGTTTTTTTCATGTAACCGTGTGGCAAGCCGTGTGGGAATAAGAGTTATCGGACTCGAGTCGGAAATTTCCCAAGCCTGCGGTATCTGGTCCGATTTATTTATTATATAAGTTTGACATGCGATAGGTATCAGTTACTATTTGTTGTATTGCATATATCGTACTCATTTGACTGGCTAGTGCCATAGTCTAATCCATCAGACGTCAGCGTAATCATGGATCCATCTCCGAGCTAATCATGGGAATTCAAAAATACTTATTGAATATCAGTGAGTACAGTGGGGTATCAAACGACATGTCTATATGTAGCTAACTGGCGAGTTACATGTACGATCGACTCCAGACATTAGGCCTATTCGAATAGAACATCTCTGTTAGAGCCGGGAAAAGATTACAACCAAATGAAATCAAATTCTTGTTTAACGCGCCTGTAATAACTGAATGGAAAATATATCCGTTTATAGGTGTCACCGGAGAGATGGGAATTTCATCTGAGATCATGTGAGTGTGGTATATTACGCATCAGTTTTGACTTTAGTGCTGCGCTTGCATCCATTGTAGAGGCTTCACTCATCAATTTCCGATAGATCTTGCCAATTTTCGAGCAATTTTTTAACATCAGTTTAAACAACGAAGGCGGAGAAATGGCTGGGTTCCAAAATTCCATTTCCATAGAGATTGTTATTTCGCTCGCTCTTTTAGAGATTTACTGCGTAGTGCTTGTATACTATAGGATAGGTATTGCGCTATAAACAGAGGATCCATATTCAGGTTATTTATGCGCACTTCTTCGATAAACAATATATGCTGTTGCCTCTAATCTTTAGGCTTGTCCTATACAAACAATAACACGTCTGTCTCCTCGGCTCCCAGCTCACTTGCCTATCTTGGCCGTCAGTCTGACGTCAATGTTTTTTAGACGCAAACGCACTTTGGTGTACGGTATATACTTTCTTTCTATTGTGTCAATCACCAGGAGATCAACCGGATCATCCATCACATATCAGCAAAAGCTTTCCTATTCGATCACTGCGATTTCTTCTTCATGGCAATCTACATATTATCCTGTCTTTTATTAAATAATAATTCAAAATTCTGCATTTTTTTTTTAAATTCTGAATAAAAGGGCAACTTTTTCACTAGATGGCAGCTTTGAAAATCTAACTTGATAGTTGGCACCTATATTTGAAAAGGAAACGTCTAGATGGCATTGTATAATCATCCCGCGGGAAGAAAATTCAGCCTGACGATCTTTCCCCTGTTTTTCTAAACTACTTCAGACGCGCGACTTTGCAGGTGAACGAATTCTAATCGAAGCTATAGTTAGAAAGCCATTGGAACTATCCTTGGAAAAAGGGCAAAAGTGTCACCACATCATCACGGCTCGTTTGGTGACGAACGGCGTTTATCCTCGTCCTCGACTGCTGCAGACAGCACCCACACCGAAACGCTTCATCGCGGTTCTCAATCGTCCCTTTTACCGTCATTTTCCTACAAAGAAGTTTTCTTATTTTTATTTTGGACTTGAGTTTTGACATAAACGCTAGACGTGAACCGAAAGGGATTAAACAATTTCAAATGAAATCCGCGCGCGCATTTTAAATTTATTTGCTTATTACACGATGGGTTTTGAGGGGATGGTGGGGTGGATGGAGAGGGAGGATGATGACACGGGATGCCGTTACATCTGTCACCTTGTTAAACATCATCGATGACATCAACAACAATAACAGGACAGAAAGACGATGACAAATAAATTGACACAAAACAATAAGGACTGACAAACAATCCACCGAGCCGCGTCGTCATTGAATTGAGCTAGCACATGAATATTGAATCGTCATCTTCTTCTTCTTCTTCATTATTATTATTATTATTAATATTAATTCTAAATGAAATAAAATTACTGTTATCCTTTGAAAAATGACTGATAATATTTTTTTCAAGAAGAAACATATTTCCGAATTATTTCAAATGAAATGCTTCGAATATAATTAATGATAATAATAATCCAATCATAGGAACTGGAAGAAAGGGGGGGACAAACTTGTGCAGCGAAATATCGAAGCGATTCTCGTCGACGGATTCTCATTTCCAGTGTGAAAAACTTAAAAAAAAAAAAAGAATAGAATCAAGTAGAGAATGAAAAGAATCGAAACTGAGACTAGATTTCAATCGTAGGAGAGCAGGAAGTGAGTCAGAAAGAGTCAAATTCGACGCCCAACAGTCGCAAGAGTCTCGCGTGCCGATTTCATTTTTCTACATTTCAACCTCAGTCTTAACTTCTATTTTCCCCTTGCTCTATGTATATATGCGCTACATTCGATATCCCATAGTGCGGAGCTGATGACCTGGTGTCGCATTCAATTCTTTCGAGTTCTATTCAACACGATTGTTTTCAGTTTCCTTATTCTACCGCCGACCAAAATTAAGAAGTCTTGCTTCAATTCCAACCTTTTCTCTCTCTCTCTCTCTTGTTTACCTCTCAAATTATCTCGTGTTTCACTCGATTCTGGCCTGCGCTGGAAAAAATAATAAAGTTTAAAAAAGAAAACGAAAGGATGACAGATGTATAGAATAGGTAATAGAGTACCAATGTAGCTAGCGTATGCACATGAAGGTTTGTTGGCTCCACCTTGGGCTTCTTGTTGGCACGGGATCGAATCGATATTCAGTTTTGAACAACATGCCAACATGCGATAGAACACAACAGCAGTCACTCAGTAGTCAGTACTGTACTGTATATGGTCTACAAGATCGTATAACAAAAGGAAATGATTGCGACGTCACACAGCCCTGACTGAATGGAAAAGAAGAAGAAGGAAAGAGACCCCAATATAAGGGACGACCGATCGAATATCAAATGTGTGACGTCTCTGACGCGCGCGTGCCGCATATATACGCCGATCTCTACCCCCTTCTTTTTTATATGAAACTCATCACTACACACAAGTCCAAAAAAGATAGTGGGCTGAAGCTCCATCTCTTTCTTATTACTTTTTATTTTTATTTTGAAATTTTTTCCAACCCAAAAACTTTGATTTAATAACGCTGGCCAGAATTCCGGTCGACGATACCAGCCCAAACGTCGAAACTATGCAGTCGCAATAGAAAAGTTGTTGTTGCCTCTCTTATATATACTTTATATACTAATGTTTCTTCGTTTTTAGAGAGAATCAGAGAGAGAGTAAAGGTATGCGAGACTTTTCTTGGCTTGGCGGCTCACCTGCCCCCTTCAGTTCCACCCACCCACCTCTCCCGTTTTGTTTGTTTTTTTCTTTTAAGAAATAAGAAAAACCCCTTATCTATTTGTGTTTTGTGGCATAACCCAAATGACATAGATCGATATGACGTCAGGAACGTTGATTCGGTGGATTCTTTTCCCTTTTTCGCTTTTGCTTTTTTCTTCTTTTAGTTTCTTTTTTGCTTTGTCGTTTGATGGCTTGCTTTTGACTGTTTCTCTCCATACCAAAAAAAGCCACGGCACGATAACGATGGGGAGGGGGAGGGAAGCGTCAATGACAAAAGTCAAAAAAAAAGAAACGAAATCGAGAGAAGAAGGACGAAGAAGAGCACAGAAAATGGATATGGAGAAACACAAGCGAACGCAATGCATCAGGAAGAATATGGGAAAGATATATAGTAGAGTAGGGAATATTAAAAAAGGACATAATATTTTAATAATAACCGAACGAGAAATTCAAATAAAAACTTAAAAAAACGTGCTTTTCTGACAGAAAAAAAAGGCACTGGATGATACATATAATAAACATGTAGTTACTTAGTATAGCTTAATCCCGATATATTTCTTTCATCATCGTCGACAACGAAAATGTCTTCATGTCTCTCTCTTTCATTCGACTAGTACAACAAGAAAAAATTTGAAAAAAAAACAAAACAAACAATTCAAATAAAAATCAACATCGATTCTTATTTCACTATATTATATAAGATACAGTCATATCTGCCAGTTTTATAAATTTTCTTCACGGCTAGCGTGTGTTCTGGCTCGTCTATATCTTATGCAGTTATTTCGAAATTACACGTACCAGACAATCGAATGACATAATAATCGCGATGAAACAAAACAAAAAATTAAACAAAACAGACACTTTTTCAATGGTTGTTTGTTTGTTTTTTTTTCTTTTTCTTGGTTTCGTTTGAAAGTTTCAACTCTCTGCGCGTAAACAAGAACATCATTGAAATGAATTTCATTCAGTTTTTTTTTCTTTTTTCTTTTGTTTTGTTGTTTGTTTTGTTTTGTTTTTTTTGTCATGTTTTCATTCTTAATTATTCTCTATTTAATATGGGAGGTTTTTCAATAGGGTCAGATTCAGTTTCGGGTGGTAAATTGTAATATATGATGAAGTGAAGATGTTATTTCGCATCGAACCAGCCGCGTACTGTGTGTCATCTTCACATTTCCCATCCGATTTTTAGCGCTTAATAGTCAAAGCGGATGGAAACAGATGTCAAGGGAAATTTCAGGAAAAGACTCGGGGAGTTTGACTGTGATGACAACATTGCGCAATTTTTTATAATGATGTGTAAAAAAAAGAGGAAAGGAAAATCTAACATAATATACGGCCATTTTCATCATTCATCAGATATAATAGAGAGAGAAAGAGAGAGAGCATGTTCATAAAGAATCACTTGATTCGACTCCAGCGATCAAAGTGTTGTTGGTCGCCTTCAACCGGTAACTTAAATTTTTTGTAAAACCATCAAAAGAGACATGACAAAAAAAAAAAGAATTCTTTTTTTAAAAAATTTCTAAAAATGTGTAACATATGGGATTATTTTGTCATTAATTTGTTGGGTTATCATCCGACACATTTGCCATTCTTTAATTTAAAAAAAAAAACAAAAATTTGTTGTAGAAAATTTGTTTTTCTTTTTCTTTTCTTAGCCGTTGTTTCGCTCATATTGTTAATAATTCATCGGGTTGAGGGATATATTATTTTAAAAAGGCCTCCTCCTCCCTCAAAAATAAAGAAAAAATCCCCTTAAAAGTCAAATTGAATTTCTCTTTCGGTGGTGTGGTGTTTGCATGTATACGAAACTATAAATAGGAGGCCTACTATATTATTATTTCCGTATTGATATTTGGGTTTGAATCATATGTTGGGAGGGGGAGGGGAGGGGGGGTATATATCAATGAACAATAATTGACGTGTGTGCAAACTCGCAAAATCATATCAGAAGGAGAGAGAGAATTGACATATTTATTGCATCCGAGCTTCTTGGAGCTGGCTCTGAGCGGTGGCGTAGTGCGATAGAGGCAGGCCGGTTGAGGCAGCGGCAGCTGCGGCCGCGTTCTGTAGCGCCGGCGGTAGAGAGGCATACGTGAAAGCCGGTCCCAGTCCGTAATTGGCCGCTCCTATTTGTTTGGTGTAACACAGCAGTAGGTATATATAGTCATAATCAAACGATACATTATAATATACACACGTCTAAATATACGTGGTGAAGGAGATGACGTCTACATCATTTCATTCTTTTTCATCACGACTTCATGAGCAGCGACCGTCACAACGCAGACATTATTAAGAACTCATAAGGAAATCAGTTTGTCATCATATCGTCTAGCTCTTTTCTTTTTTGGGCTTTCATTTCATTTCGTTTTGGGGCCTCCTCCTATATACGCAATCAACGAATTACTCCCGACATTCCCTACTCTTTTTCTTCCAAAAATACGGAGCCATTCCACTTAATTGAAGCTATGCGATTTAGGCCTAGTTCCAACATTCCTATGCTGCTACACGGCCCCCTAAAACGACAACATTTGTTTTTCGTTTGGTTTTTTTCGATGGTGGAAATATATAGAAATTCTCAACGTTCATTCATTATTACGAAATCAAGTTCCATGTCGAGCTGGTCGCAGTATGTTTCCCTCGCAACCAAAAAATTTAACTATACCATGGCTTCTCTTTGTGTGTGCCCTTGTCCCCCATTCCTCCGTCGCTCTATAGATCTATATATATAAATATAAACAGTCAAAGCGACCACATAACATTTGATTTATTTGACAGATATGTTCATTTTTCCTATTCATCAGAAATATCTCACACCAAATAAGTTCCAGCCTAACTGTGTCTTGAGTTATGCGCAGTCTCTCTTAGCTTTCGCTTCTCTATTTCACTTCCTAGCTAGTAGCCTATAGTAAGAAGAGAATCTACACATAGAGTGCATAATAGTATAGTCTTTCCTTAGTTAGCATATCTATATTTATGACAGCGCGTCCGCTATGCGCCGTGAAACTTTGATAAGGAAGTCCTCGCCGAGTTTCAACCGAATCGAAATTCATCTTGCATCTCTTGTTTGTTTTGTTTTTTTCCCCTTTTCAGACTATAGAGAAGAAAATAAGAAATTCTTCGCTATTGTACGTACACAGTAACCTCCCCATTATGAATGACGGATGCTCTGCTCCTGTATTATTATATTCATGGATCTAAAAAATAGAAATCCTTGTCTCTACTGCCATCTCCCTTCGTCGCTAATTAACATAATACTGTATCATTAGCGCATGAGGGTTTTTGAAAAAAAAAAAAAAAAAAAAAAAAACTTACCAGCGGCTGCGGCGGCTGCTGCGGCTCCACCGAACGGGAACGTAGTGTCAAATCCTCCGTTGGCGGCGAATTGACTAGCGGCGTAGGCGGCTGTCGGATAGTCGTAGAACCCGGAAGCGACGGCAGCAGCGACGGCGGCCGAGGCAGCGGCCGAATTGAGTCCTCCAGCACCGGCTTGATGATGAGACTGCGGGTGAAGTTGCATCAATCCAGGCGGAGTCACGGCGTACGGAGACGGATACAGCAGCTGCGGACCCACACTAAACGATGATGCAATACACACAGAGAGAGAGAGAGAAAGAGAAAAAGAGATTTCATTGTATTATAAATGAACGCAACTCTTATGACATGTGTGCTCATGACAAAAGATCCATCAATTTTAATGAAAAACGAAACGAAACAAACAAACGAAAAAAATGGCGACTGCATTAGTACACTACAACTATATAGTATACCCTATACAATAGAAAGAGAAGAAATAAGAGGACTGTGTTATGTGCGATGACAAGTTGAGGCCCGTGCCATTAAGCTTCTCCAATTCCCCCCCCCCCCCCTAGCCCGAAGGCCGTCGTTAAGCTTGTCGCTCTCGGACACGCACACGCCACTCGGTGGCACTATATAGTGTATATATAATATTGTTCTCCTCTCCTATAGATGTTGTATAGTATTATTATTATTATTATTATCATTATTATTATTTGTTGTGTAACTCACGCCGGTCCCTCATCGTTATTTCAATGTGACACACACACAGCAGCGCATAGAAGTCTGAGCATCTCCTATAATATAACTTGGCAATATGATCACATGGATCCCGATTGTCTATATAAACTGAGAGATGAACGTCTCGGATCTTCTCTGATGAAGCCCCCGGAGTTCTCATTTTCCATATTCCCACGCAAACCAAAAAAGAAAAGTTCCTTTTTTTTAGAGAGAGGAGAGACAACAAGGGAAAAAATAAACAGACAAAAAACACGTCAGACCAGCAGCAGTAGTAGAGTCGAATAGTGGCATGACTGGGACCTATTAAGACGTCATCCCATCCCACACGCAAAAATCTAAACGTTTCAAAACAAAAACAAAAAAAAAAGTCAATTTCTGAGTCTCTCTCTTTTTTGGACCGCCATCCCTACACATATTTACTCCGTCACGCCGCAAAATTTGCTGTTTTTTTATTTTGTTTAATCCTCAACTCAACGAATAATTCAATGCGATCGCCGAGGATGATGTGACAGTATATTTATGTTACAGCGATCAAATCCAATCAAAGTCCGCATACTCTGAAATTACTATATACCGTGTACGCTACATCATTTCGCGGATGATCAAAGAGGTCAGAGCCAACGAGATCCGCTTTCTACAGTTGGGCATCAGGATCGGAGAGAAGAGCATCTCAAGGGCGGCACGACTTTTCAGCTCGTGAAAGTCATCGTGAAAATATCAACAAAAAAACCATAAGACCAACTCTCCTCATTCTTAGCTCTCTCTCAGTCATCAAGACAACCAGCTTTGACACGCTTGTCACTCCAGCTGTTGGTCCATTCAACACACAAATCCTGGGAGGAGGAGCAAAGCAGCGCATAGAGAGAGGCTCGCCATCGTGTATGTATAAGACAACGTACACGCCGCCGGACGGATGTCGAAAACTGTTCCGCTTGAATGACGCGGAAATCCCTTTAGTCAAAGATTTTGTTTTTTCTTCCCCTTGGCCGTCTCCCTTTTATTATATAGGATCGGAAGATGTCAGAAAGGAGGAAAACTTACAAAAAAATTACCCAAAGTTCCTTTCCAAATCAATTTGACTAGATATCGTTGGATGGAGAAAATGAAAAAAAAAGGCGATTGTTACAACAACAAGACAACACAAGGAGCATCACACGGGACGCCTGTGAATGTCCAACGACAGCTGGAACCGGCGACTCTCTCTCGTCGTCTTTTACCGCTGCTGGGGGGGAAGCATATAAGCTATATAGGTATTACGGCATAGACACCACCACCAACCCTTATTTGCTTTTTGCTCTCTCTTTTTCTTATATTCTTGTCTTATTTTTCTTTTCTCTATTTTGTCTTTTTCTCTCTTTTTTTTTTTTTTTTGTTATACGTTTGTTGCCCGAATTTTCTATTTATATCTGAACTCTCTTTAACACGCACACACCCCACACAACGGTAGTACAAAAGGCTGGACCGCGTTGTCAAGTCGTCCGAGTTAAAGACTTTTCCTTGTTGTTTTTTTTTTCTTCTTCATTTCAATTCTTATTTCTCTTCTTGTCGTTTAGATTAGTTGTTGTGTGTGCGTATTTATAAAGAAGCCACGCCCTTTTACAGCCCCCCTTTAAACTTCTATTCAGGATTTGTATACGTAGCTAAAAGAGAAAAAGAGAGAAGAGAGAAAGATATCGATTCAACTTGTCACTATATCCGTTCCCATAGCTCCTGTCAATTAGCCTATTGGGATTCCTCGGTTGTTATGCACCAATGGAACAGCAGGGGAGCGCGTTACACTCGAAGCATTTTCGTTGATTTTCCTCTAACCCTTATGCTGGGCAATATATTATTGCGATTTGATTATTAGCAAGAGACTGGAACGGCGCTACCACCCAAGTAGAAATACTAAAGAAGGTCAGAAAATAAAAGAAAAGAATCGAAGAAAAAACATTTAAAAAAACGAAAATAATAATAGAGAGTCCACAACAGCAGTGCTAGCTGCTGTTCAAATTTATTTATTCTATTCTTTGCTGTGTTACGACTAATCGTTAACGATAATGGTCAGGAGGTATATATACCTCCCTTTCTTTCTATTCTCGATATGGAAGGGAGGATTCCTTCGCTGAGTGTTCCAGCTGGTTAAATTTGAATGGAGCAACAACAGAAAAAGAAAAGAAAGAGGGAACACAACAAGGGCAATGGGTCCTTTCATATACATCTTCATAAAGTTGCGCATACAGCGTCGTCCCAATACAGGAGCGCCAAAAAAACGTCCAAGGATTGATAGCTTTCAAGTGTCTTGTTTGAAAAGTTTTGAGAATCTTCTTCCAAGAAATCGAAAAGTTCTCACAACAACAACAAAGTACGACCGACCCGTATATATAACTCGCTGCTGTTGCAAATCTATCTAATACCAAACCGCGTCGCCAGTTGAAATTTTGTTTTCCCCTTATTCCGGATGACACATCGTCCTCTTTCTTCCTTCCCCTCGCAACAAACCCAACCAAAAAAAAAAAAAAAAAGAAGAAGAAGAAAAAGGAAGACGAGAGAGGAAATTGAGCAAAGGTCAACGAATCTGCCACGACCAGCAATCTGTACGTCGAGGCCAACAACTGGCGATCCCGCTCTATCTGGTCGGCCTTGGCTATTTCATTCCGTCCATGTTAGAACGTATATTATTACAGTCCGAAAACCCTCCTGCTCTATATAACTACGTATGGTAGTCTCTATAAAGCTCTTGTGTAACGTCGTCGATCAGACATACGCATCTGATTAGTTTGCTCCATGATCCCAATTCCTATTCTCTGTGATCCTCTCTCGATTCTGATAAGAACAAAAACCCTCAACCCCCCTAAAAAAAAAACAAAAGAAAAAGGCACATAGATCCTGAAAAAGAATAGAGATAACTGCTGGACACGAGTCCAACCCGTTCCATCATGGAATAAGGAGGAGATCCAACAACCGAAGAAAGAAGCTAAGAAAAAGAGAATATATGTGTGTGTGATATATAGAGAGCTAGAAGAAGATGGAAACAATGGGTTATAGTCTCTCCTCTCTATATGTACATATAAGAATAAGGACTTTTGTTGTAGAGAGCGCTGACGATGTCAGTTGCAGACCCGGAGAATTCATCATTCCAATTCTCTTTCTCTCTCTCTAGTTCCTCATTTATTCTGTGGACAACTACATATATATAAGATAGCTAGACATTGTGTTTTATATAGAACCAGAGTAAAATAGCGCCAAAAAAAAAGGAAAAGAATTCTACGATAAATAGAAGACGATTCAGTTTTCTCAGAAAAACTGAATCGCCAAGTTCCAAGACAGAAGAAGGATATGTGGCAAAGGAATGAGACATCTAGAACGCAACAACAACAACAACAACGTCGTCGTCGTCAGTGACATGGAGAAAAGATGTGCGCGGCCGATCCAGACGGAAAAGAATAAGGTCGGCGTCGAGCGGATGGATATTTTCATCTCTTATTTTTCCTAACTCTTCAGTGTATATTAAATATAAGGGCCCGCGTCTTTTATTTATTAAAAAAAAAAGAAATAGAGGACCCACAGATTCGAATCGATCAGTCCCTAGTCCTTATTCTGGTCCCGACAGCATCTGTTCCAGTCTCTTCCAGCCGACTCTGTAATATGTGCTGGTTTCGCCTTCATCTTTCCAGACCACAAGGAAATGAACCAAAAAGGGGACGACCAGAAAACTACTCCTCCTGGGTGGATGGGTACGTAAGAACAACAACAACAACAACAACAACAGGAGAGAGCGAGGCAGCAACAGCAACGACAATACCTCAGATACATCAGCTATCTAGGAGCCGGTTTTTTCTTGTGCATTGCAATCGTGACATTCATAGTTGAATGCCGGCCAAAAAAAAACGGATGGACGACAGAAGCCGAGAGAAAATCTTTGCCCCTTTTTGTTGCCTTTTTCTCTCATTCGTTCGCTCTTGCGGTTAGGTCGTTCGGTCGTTCCCTTCATCAGGACAAGAGCGAACGAGTCCTTCAAAAAGACACAGGAAAGAGGAGGAGGAGGAGGAGGGAGGAAAACAAAAAACGGGTAGGTCGTGGTGGGGAAGAAGGATCGCTTTTAGTTCTATACCAAAAAAGACAACTCTTCAATATCGTGAACCGCAGGATCTTTTTTGTTTTCTTTTTTTTTTTTGGTGGGGGGGGGGGGGGTTGGCTCGCGGGAATGAGGCCAAGAAAAATGTCCTCCATTCGTCCGTCCTCCTCAATCTGGTTGTCTAGTCTTTTTGATAATCTTGGAGGAGTGGAAAACAACAATAACACATTGCTGTAAGTCCAATAGGGACGGCAACAACTGAAGACAACAACACCAACGAAAAATAACTGGACAGGTTTCAGGAATCGGAAAAAGAAAAAGGGGAGAGAGACACGAAAATAATAAGGAACATGCACGGAATCGGTCAGACAACCTATATAGGCAATGAATTCCTTAATCAACATTTTCTAATATCACATCAAATAATTTCACTCAAATATATATTTTCAAATAGCTGAGTTGAGTTTATGTATTACAAAGACGGCCAAAAAATGTCTAGTACAACTATTCTGTTGTTGTGGCGCCCGATCTGAAATCTCGCAGGCCTTTGGCTGTTTTGCAGCATAGCTGGAACGGTTTTATTTTTTTATTTTTTGGGGGGGGGGGGAGGTTTCGATTCCTCGTATAACTGGCGAGTCGAAGGTATTTCAACGACGCCGATCCCCATATCAGCGAAGGTAATATTGTTGCCGTTAGTTTCGCCCCAAAAAAAAGGAGGTGCGAAAAAAAGTTGAGCAAAATCATTTCATACCGAAACTTTTGAGAAATAGCGCCAAAATTTTAAATTCCCACCGCGAATAGAATTCGATAAGAAAAAAAAACGAAGAACAAGAGAAAATAATATAATGATGCGTCATTCTACATCCATTTGAAGCCCACACATCGTATATATTGGAATAGTTTGGCCCCGCATTCGTCATCCTGTCTTCAAAAGTTTAAAAGACCAGCAGAAGAAGAAGATCCTTTCTTTTCTCTTATAATATCTGTACTGTATAGTGATTCGCCCTGTTTGTCTTTTTCTTTTTCTTTTTCTTTTTTTTTTTTTCTTTTTCTTTTCTGTCTTCTTCTCTTTTTCACATTCTTTTGCCAGTCTGGTTCCGCCTTCCGACTTTGAGAAAACAGAAAAGAAAGAAAGAAGAAAGAAGAAGAGGAAATGACAAAAGCTAAGTCGGGCTTAACATCCATCTAAAGATAGATGGGCACGCAGGCATACACACACACACACACACACAAGGGAGCAGCATAAGGATCAAGAAAAAAAAACAAAAAAAAAACAACTCTCTCAACTCGCGTTACTCGTCGCTCCCTAAAGTCAAATCAAGTCAAGTGAAACGAAAACGCCCGGCAACCGGCAACGGCATCGCTATCACTACTCATCTTTCTCTCTCGGTTTATTTCTTTTGACGGGAGCGCGCGCACAGAATACGGTCCAAACTTCTCCCACCATATCCTCTATCCTACTCGCTATCACACTATCCCAGTGAAATTTAAAACAAAAATATATATATATAAAAATGGAATAATAATAATAATATCTATCGTATATAGGATAATAAAATGTACCGTACGTACACACATTTATTATATTTGTTTGTTTGTTTGTTTGCGCTATGTATGTTGTTAAATTGGCTTTTAACGTACGAAACCGTGACGGATTTCGCTGACTGCCATTTGGGCAAACAAAACGCAGCACTTCAATAGACAACTCCCAATTCTTTTTTAGTCTCTTTTTTCCCCCCTAAAGAGAGAGAGAGAGATGAGATATATAAAAAGACAGGTGTTTTCATTCGTTCTTTGAAACTCCCATTTTTTTTTTTTTTTTAAATGGGCTGCCTCACTTAAATACAGACACGGATGATGGGGGAAAAAGAGCTAGAAAAAGAAAAAAAAAAAAAAAAACATTTGTCGCCCACCCATTCGTTTTTATTTTCTCTCTGTGCCGTGTGTGCAAAACGGGTCACGTTTGAAACGGATGCGGCCTCCGACCTCCCCCCTACTTTACCCCGTGTGTGTGTGTGTGGGTTTTTTTTGTGGAAACAAGTGTGAACACATATGGTCCAGAGAGAGAAGCAGAGTCTCAGTCTGCCCGAGACCAATCTGGCACAGCACACAATAAGCAAAAAAAGCTGTACATACACATCATAATTCATTTGTCTGTAATTTTCATTCTGTTTTCTCTCTCTCTCTCTCTCTCTTTCTATTCTTACGATTATTATCGTCATCAACTTGTCAGCGCGTCAATAAACAACAACACGGTAGAGAGAAGGATAGAGAATATAAGATTAGCTACGTATATCGTTGATATTTACAGTATTACCTTACAGCCTGGGGGAAAAAAAGGAAAATCATTAGACTAGAAGTTTTGTGTTATGTCTCACTGTCTCGTCTCACTTACTTTTCTGATTTCTATTCATTTATTTAGTCTGATGTTTTTGTCTGTCTGCCTGTCTCTATCTGCTTTATATAGTAGTCGACACCAATTAGATAATAAAAGGGACCGAGCCATGACGTCATTACACCATCATCGATAATACATAGTAGGTCTATACATATCCGGCGTTATAATGAAGTTGTTGCGCTATATCCTTCTCTATTTTTTTAGACACACACATCCTCGCAAAGCAGGTTTGTTGTACTTTTTGTTTGATTCGCCAGTTGCTTAATGAGTGGCTATACTTATTAGACGTGTGTGTATGACGTCATTCCACACAGACGGAGATATATAGAACAAACACAACAAATACATATATATATTATATGTGGAACCTCAACTGTTACTACATCACACGACGGGCAACCTGCCAAAGAATATAATAAGTAATCCTCCTTCTTTTGCAGCGCTAGCCATCTATATGTAAAAAAAAAGACAACCAACAAAAAACTTTGGTGACTGCTGGTGAGAAAAATGCTTCTGGGAGAAGGAGGAAGACTTTATTTGAGATAGGTATATACTACATACATACAGTCACACTATCCAAGTATAATTCGCATCGTCGAGCTAAGTAGATTTCCCTATTGACCTCGCCCGGGTTTTTTTGAAAAAAATTTTCGATTGACGTGCGGCGAGGGACCAGCCCCTGCGTCACTTTATTTCTCAGGAAAAGGAAAATAACAAAAAGTCGACTAGAAGCTGCTGCTGCTACTTATAAAGTTCACTGTTCCGTCTGCTATATAGCATATTATATTGATTTAAAAATAAAAACATTTATTATTTTTTTTTTTTGTTATTTTTCATGATGTAACTTTGTGTAACACATCGAACGAATATCGACGACATACACGATTCGCTCCGACCGAGCGCACCAGATGAAATTGAAAAACGAAAACAAAAACAAAATAAAAAATAGCGTGTGAAAAGGGAGAATTTGACTTTTTTTTTAAGCTGAAAGAGAAGTTGAAAAAACACAGCTGGCGCGGAAGACTGAGCGAGTGTGTGTGAATCTGATGCGCCGTGTGTTTGTCCCTGTGTTTGGCTGGCGGTGGCAGCACATATCAAGAGAGCCCCCATATTATTATATAGCTGCTATACACGCCCGAGATGTGATGTATAGAGACAACACCATCAGTTTCACAATCTCTTTTCTCTCGCTGTGTTCTATCTGTGTGTGTCAAAAAGAATGAGAAGACTCTCACGTGGCATCATCATCTCTATAATAAACGCGTCTCAATCGTTGCCGATCGTTGCCGATCGTTTCCCGCGCTCGTTTTAACCCATCCACCGCGTCTCATGCCTCGTTCTATCCCGACTTATAGTCAAAATCTCTAAAGAAGAAGGAAAGAAGAAAGACATGTGTGAGCGTTGGGGTAATCCGAAATTCTGCAGCTCTCATCCTGTTATTTAGTTTGGAACGCGCCTTATAAAGAGAGAGACGACCGAGTTGTGTGTGTGTGTGTGTGTGTGTGTGTGTCTGTGATATAGGCCGGTCTCCAAACAGTCAAAGAGAAGCGTCGAGATGCCAAAACAGCTGATAAACACAGCCATTCCCACACACACACACACACAGGGGCAGCATCAGCTTTAAAAAAAAAAAGAAGAGAGAGAGAGAGAGACAAGATGCTTTTGTAACGCACATCCCCCTCCCTGTTTGAGTTTAGATTCTTTTCACTCCAGAGATCATCATCGGGCACAACAGTTTCGACTGCAAACTCTTCGTCGCACGGACGGACAGATTGAGAGAGACAGCCGCATTTGCAATGCTTTTATAGTGTGTACAGTCTAGCGCCGAGCGCTATAAATATACAATCACTTTTGAATTGAATTGAATGAATTGTTTGTTTTTCAAAACTTACCCGTATTGGCCTTGTCCGAATAGGGCTGCTGGAAATCCGGCTCGTAGTGCGGCTGCCAATGGGAATCCTATGAAACGAAAAAAACATTGACCAAATAATTTTCCCCAAAAAATGTGTCAGCACGAAATAAATAAAAGAAACGATTTAAATTTTTATTGTTTAAGAATCGAATTTCTTTCGCCTATTTCTCCTATATACGATAACCTTTAGGCTATTATATCCCGGTTGCCGTTTATGATAATAATAATGAGGGTGTTTGTGTATTGAGATGTAGACCGGCAATCCATCCACAGGGCGGAGGGAACGCTCGGTGCCAACACATACGGTAACATACAAAACGAAAGGAATTTGTCTTCCTACTTTTCATTTTCTTTCAACTACTTTACAACAACCAGGAGCTGCAGCATTGAACGACGTTTACGTAACGCATCTCCCTCTCACTCTTTCTTATATATCCAAAAAGGAAGGATATGGGACGAAAATGTAAAGGGGAAATGGTATTGGTAGGATAGTGGACTGGTGGTGGTGCACGGCGTGTCCGATCTATTTGTACATGGTCGTATAAATAACCGGATAAACACAGTCAAGCAAAAGTATAGAAAAAGGGCGTCACCAAAATAATTTCTTTCAGTGTTTGTTCCATCAACTCAAAAAAGAAAAAAAAGAAAAAAAAAAAGAAATCCAAACCCCAAAGAAAGTTAAGAAGAAAAAACAAAAACAACAACAACTAAAAAAAAAAAAAAACCCTCCCAAAAATAGTGGGATAAACAAATCAAATAAATAAATCGATTGAAGAAGGTGTCAAAATAATACCTGATTGAAGGTTACCTCTGGGTTTAGCGCCCAGGTAGGCCAGGTTGACATTGGCTTTACGGCCGTCGATGATGGGATTGGCGTCTTTGCAGGCTCGTTCGGCCGCCAGACGATCGGACATGGTCACCTATGTTGTTGGATGAATAACAAGACACAAGACACAACGCAGAAAACACACAAATGAATCTCTCTTTTTTGTTTGTTTGTTTGTTTGTTTTGAGAAAAATAGAAAGAAATACGGCACAGCACAAAATTAAAAAAAAAAATAGGAAAAATTCACACACGCCAAAAACACAAATGCCAAAAAGGAAAAAAAAAATACTTCAAAAATGTGTTTTTATTTTTTTGTATTTTTTTTTTTTAATGAAGAAATAAGAGTCGGTCATGCCTCCTACACCGAAACAAAAGATAAATATCACCATCATCTTTGATATTTAAAATTTTTTCTTTTGTTTTTTTTTGTTTGTATTTGTTTTTTAAATTTTATTTTCGGAGAAAGAAAAAGGATCAAAAAAAGGAAAAAACCAAAAGAAAAGAAAGAAAAGAAGAATAAAAAGACAATAACGGACACGCCGTTTGGGGGGGGGGGGGCGGTCACAAAAAGGGGTTATTGATGGTTCACAAAAGAAAAAAGCTCAAAGCAAAAAAATCCCCTCTGCGGCTCTGACCCTGGTCATATATAGTCGAGTTCCAGGACATCTGCTATGTCCGCGACGCTCGTCGTCGTCGTCGTCGTCCCCACAAACGAAAAAAAAAAGAAAAGAACAAAAAAGTTTTTTTACCCCCACTTTTTTTCTGTTTTGACTTGTTTTAACGTCACACTACGACGAAAGAGAGCCAAAATATACTCCAATTTTCCTGGAACTTGAATTTTGACTCTAAAATATTCTCCTCCTCCTCGGCACACAAGGCGGTAACCAACAAGTTGAACGAAGTTGATCAAATCCATCAACATATACAACGAATTTCATTTCAACTGATTCAAATTTCGCGCGCTCGCTATATTTATTTTTTTTTTAAATGTTCTGCGGTCGCGGCATTTCCATCTTTCTACCGCTGTCTCTATTTGTTATTCTAACGTAACAGACCGTCACGAAAATAAAATGGACAGTGGTGATGTGCATTGCTCCTGACGTTTTTGCCGACTCTCTCTCCCCCAGCCCTTTGCCATATGGGATGCACGAGCCTGGGAGGTTGGACCCACACACAAAAGGTCTCCCAAAACTGACAGCCTGTCACAGGTGCACACAACGCCGCCATCACCCGGAAAAGGCTAACCAACCCAACAGAGCGACACACTTTTTTTCAAAAAAAAAAAATAAAATGGATGCAAAATGTGATTGCGTCGCTGCTGTTTTCTCAGTGAACTATGGACAACATTTAACGGGGCGGAGAGTGGAGGGTCAGGACTTTTTATGGGGATTCATCGTCGTCTTTGTTGATTAATAATAACTCTACCAGATAAATGAAGTAAATGGATCTAGACGAAGACTTACGAATCCATATCCGCGTGATTTGCCAGTTTGACGATCGGTGATGACGACGGCCTCTTCGATTTCGCCGTAGACTTGAAAGTGTTCGCGCAGACTGGAGTCGGTCGTGTGATAGGGCAAACCTCCGACGAAGATTTTCGTGAAAGTTGTGTCTTTGATGGATCCCGAAGCTGACGATCCCGACGTCGACGATCCTGTCGAGCTGCTACTAGATCCTGATGATCCCGTTCCGGCCATGGCACCACTTAAACCGACTACTGAACTGCTGTTGCTGCCGCTAATGCTACTGCTCCCGCTCCCGCACAGGCCGATGATCTCCAAGTCGTTGATGGAGTGGTGCTGGTGGTGGTGGTGGTGATGTTGTTGTTGTTGTTGTTGCTGTTGTTGTTGGTTCAGGTGATGATGAGACATCAACATTCTTTAGGGAACGAAACACTTGTTCAACAATCTGGTTTTCTTTTGAGGACTTTTAGGCGATCGCTTGATGACACACTGAACGTTTTTGATTTCGTGAATTCAATTGAAATTGACGATTGAATTTAAGATAAAACAGAATGACGTTTGATTGATATCTCTTTATCACACAAATTGAACGATGGTCGAAATTCACGATTAAAGAAACTTTTTTCTTCGTTGATTCCAAACAAGCAAACAAAATGAAACGATTTTAAAATTTTTCGTTCGATGGACTAACTAAAATATAAAAAAATTCATTCAATATCCGAAAAATTTGAATTCTGTGTTTGTTTTCGTTCTCTTGATATCAAACGGGAAAAAAAGGAGGAAAAAAACAAAAATTCAATTTTTCGGAGTCAAACAAACAAACGACGGAGGGAAATGAACGCGCTGGCGACACTTCTTCCAATGCGGATGCGAACGTCAGGAAAGTGGGGAACCGACTGAAACTCTTATTACTTTCGTCGCCGGAGTGCCGGTCGGATCTGCCCTTTCACTGGCTGTGTGCTCTTCTTCTTCTTCTTCTTCTTCTTTCCTTTTTCTTTTCACTCTGATGCTATACTACCCCAACCCACTTTCTCTCATTCTCCTTGTCTTCGCTTTTCCAAGCGCCAATGCAAAAGAGAGTGAAAGTAGAGTACTAGTCAAACGAAAATAAAAATGAATCGACAGTGGCGCCGCGCTCTCCGATTTTTTTAAAAAAATAATAATCAAACCCAAAGCGCTAAATCATTCACCCAATTGAGCGCAATCCCGCTCCTTCCAGAGCTTTGAGCGATTATCAATTTAGAAACAAGATCCACTTATTAAAAAGTGACTCTTATTGTGAAGCGCTACGCAATAACGAAAGGGAAAATCAAAAGCCTAAAATACAACGACGTAATAAATGTAACAAAATCGTGTCGCAGTCAGGGAATCGAATAGACTTTCGGAAACCCTATACACTTGTTCGCTATATACTTATCGATTTTGAAAAAAACGTATAGGAAAGAAAGAAGACACTCTCTGTGTGTGTGTATGGCATTTACATAAGAAAAAAGAAACAAAAAAAGGTCGAAAAAACAGAAATGAAAAAAAAATATTAAAATTGGGTTGGTTCGTGGGTGTCGAGTGTTGTTTGACGTGTCTTTAACCCGTCATCCTTAACGAGCTGCTGGTCTGCTCCGTTTTCTTTTTTTTTTCAGGTAGTGGTGGTGGTGGTGGTCCAATTCTCAGTTCAATATATTTTGGCAAAAAGAAAGAGAAAAGAGAAAATGAAGTCAAACTTGTTCTCCTTTTTTTGTTTTGTTTGAGTTGTATAATAAGTTGAAGAGCGAAATGAGAGTCACGTGCAGCCAGCGGGAGCACGAAGTATTAGGTGTTCATATTTCATTGTCGAGTCCTATATTATAACTAGTTCACGTATATAATCATGTAGACTAGACTCAACTACTATACGAGAGGCCCAGCCAAAAGCAGATCGTAGCTAGCGGACACGACACGATCTAAGGATAAGATCCTAGGCTTCACAATATATGCGTAACATATACATACATACACATTTGGTCGGCTGCTGGTTCAGCCGCACGCATGATTCCATCGGGAATTGGATGACACACGACGTCTACCAGTCAGCCAGCAGCGCTCCAACGTAAAAGGTAATAAGGGCCCAACCACTACACCGCACTACTACTACACATATAACATAAGGTCTTTGCCTATAGTTATACACCACTGTATCATCATAATGTAGTAGTAGCTATATGTAGAATAGGCGAAAGAGATATATTTATTACACGCTCGTTAACGTCGTGCAGCCATCATCGGCATAGGGCAAACATTATTTACGAGTGCCTACAGACTTACAGAGGGAAGAAGATAATATTTTGAAATAAATCTATTTGTTCCCTAGCTTTTTCTTTTTCTCTATTTCCTTATAGATTTTCGGGGGATATGTTTCAAATGAGGTGGGATTTTTTTGGTTCGCGCTCTCTTTACATCATCTGCCGCGTCTCTAGCGGTTTGCCATCGAAACAAATCCCGAGGAAAGAAACAAAACCCAGACACACAAAATATGTATCAATGTATATACATTTAAAGATGGAAGAGAGAGAGAACGGAAATATACAATGATACCCATATTTCTTGTTTCCATATCTTTTCTGTCCCGTCTTTGTCGCTTGTAAATCAACATGGTGTTTCATCATTCTTTCAACGTCGCCTATACCTAGTAGGCTAGAGAGACTGACGGACACAGGAAAAATGTTTTTCTCTCATTCTATTCTTTGTCAAACTCTTTTTGACTAATAGAATATCACCAAGGCTCTAAAGTTCGTCGGTAATAAGTAAAAACAAAACAAAAAATGGATAAGGGAAACCCGACAAAATGGCCCAACGCGAGTGACTCATTTTATCCCTGAAATCACCGACTTCACTTTTTTAGCGTGTCCTTAAAATAATATCCGATCATTCTTTTCTAGTTTCTTGGTGAAGCCAAACACACACGAAAGACCCAAAACAGGGCGGCATTAAACATCGTCAAGCGTGCGGACATCCATAAGCTCCTACTCAGATAAAATATACAATATAGTTGAGCGTTTGTTCCAAATTGCCCAACACGGAACTCAATTTATCATGGAATTTTGACTATTTCCGTTTCATTTGAATTTCGAATTTCCTATCGGTCGTGTTTAAGCGTCGAAACTGCGTCGAGGTGTTGGCAATTGTTGGCATCAGTCTCTCTCTTTCAAGGAGTTGTCGATGATGGACTACCAGCAAGGCAGCAATCCTTTGGGTTATTCTTCGTGTTTCTCAGTGACAGGTTTTATGTCCGAAATGCCGGTGCATATGGGGCGATGACGACGCCGCCGCCCTGTGCGCGCCCCAACGGCGACATACATCACCCAGTGTCCCAGTGTGTGGGTGTCGTAACAGCAGCAGCAGCAGTAGCTAAGCAAAAAGGATGTGTGTGTAGAAGGTGGCTCTCTCTATATATAAGAGGGTGGCGTTGGGATGACACTCCCTCTGTCTCCATCTGCACTCTGTGAGCAACAATGGTCGTAAATATTCAAAAGAGTCGACAAAACAAGAGTGTGTCTTGTGGGCGCGTGAACAGAGAAACAACTCCAAAGTGAAAACTATTGGGGAACTTTTAGATTCTCCGATGCCACACTTTTTTTTTCTTCTTCTTCTTCTTTTACTGGATGCTATGAAGAGGTTTTCGGGTTGCAGAGGGAGAGACATGATGGAATTTATACGTTGCGATGCGCAGAAAAAGAAAAAAAGACGATCTTTCGCCTTTTTTTTTTTATTTTTTGCTTTGGGGAGCTATGATTCATCCGGTCTGGAACTTGTGCATATAACGCGAGTTGTGGAATCAGAACAGAAAGGAAAGATCCTTGACAATAAGTGGCGACACCAATTTTAATATTATCAATTTATTTTGTCCTTGTCCATGTCGTCAGAAGAATGAAATTGTTTTCTACATCATTTGATTTCTCATAACGGAATGTGTCACCGTTCATTGACTGACGTGTTTAATCCTCTCCCTTTTTTGTTCCTCCATTAGAAACAGCAGGACTCGGCGTCCGATGGATCAACGCCGTGGCCTGTTTGACGTAATCCCGCCGAGTTTGCGAGGACCGATCCCTCCCAAGATCATCATCAACTTCCCAGCTGAGGCAACAAAGAAGCGACAGTCATGTAACACTAAAACCTTACAGTCGACCCAGATGCGTCTAATTACTCCTTTTTTCAATCATATATTATTTTCTTCTTTTAAAAATAAATATAACAAGTTAAGAACGCACCTTACAAGTTTTTTCCGAGCGGAAGCCGATAACAAGATTTGATTAATTTTTTAAATAAAAAACAAAACACGGCAAAAATAAATTATTGACAGAATATAAGACCATAAGTTTTGCGATGACAAACGACCGCTGGGGGTTTTTATGATCTAGTTAAGACTTTGCATGATGTGTAACCCAAAGCTCTCGCTCTCCGAACGGAAATATAACCGTCGTCGGTCTTTAATAACGACGACGACGCTGCTGCTGCTATGCATCGTCTCCAAGGTGATTTCCAATCAGTTGAAAGATGTTATAGCCCCGCGCTTTGCTCTCTCTCTCTCCTTCTTCTATCATTTTCAATGTAACATATATTACATTTTCAAGGTGTATTCTCTTGTGCTGCTGCTTCTTCTAAGAGATTTGATTTTTTGTTGTTGCTGTTGTTGTTTTGTTCTTGTTGTTGTTGTCGGTTTCTTCCTTGTTGTCGTTGTGCGCGGAAGCCGCCCGACCCCCCTCCTGGCAAGAGAAGAGAATCCGAGCCAAGATGAGGAATTCTATTTCTAGAATAAGTCCTGAGAGACTTTCTTATCTTCTCTTTTTTTTTGTTCTTTTCCACCCAAAAAGGAGACACAAAATAAAATAGGGGAAAAAAAATGAGGACAAGACTATAAGCTGTGCTGGTCTGCAAATAAAAATAATGACAATAGACTTTCACAGGATCTCTATTGTTCTGGCATCTTTTATAATAATAACAAACGGCTTTGATTTCATCCCATTTTCTCGTGATTTCTATAGATATATAGTAGATACCCAACAAGTTTCAGACTAGCTGGAAAGATGTGACAAGTCCCAACTCATCGGCTTTTGGTTTTTACGCAAGACCCAAGAGATCCAATCAACAGTCAAACAAACAAAAAAAAAAGAGGGAAGATCCGTAGAGTTTTCTTTCTAAGTCAAAAAAGACTGACTGGGTTCTAAAGTCTTGACAAAGGACAGGGCCACAGGATGTGGACAGATACAAGTCAAATAATAACACAGCCATCCCCGTTCCTCTCTCTCTCTCCCACAAAGTAACAGACAGAGTGTGAGCGGAAGAAAAAAGAAGAAGGAGCTGCTCAACTCGTAATAAAAACTCGGTCACTACCGATGAGACGGAGAGAGTGAGAGAGAGAGAAGGAAGGAATCGGAGAGGTATATAGTGAACAGCTGCGATTGCGGGAAGAATTACAAGCGACAGCGACTCAGCAGCAACTCCATTTCACAAATCCTTTTCCTAGCCACTGCATGGTCCCATTGCTCCACCACCACCTAGGACCCATCAGGAGTTGTCCTACTCTACAAAAAAACTCCAAATGGGAAAGAAAGAGAAAAGAAATACAAAACACGACGAGATAAGTGAACTTTTTTTTTGCCAGAAAGTTTTGGTTTGTTTCCTTTCATTGTCGTCTGACTTCCTTTTGGTCTCCGTCGTCGTCATCCAACAGGATCGAATAGCCACCACACTAAAAAAGGGAAAGAGTATAAAAAAAAACAACAACAACAACAATAAGAGAGAGGAGAAAATGACTATCGACTGTGAATGGAGAAGATTCAGCGCGGCTTGTCGCTGTTATCCACAAAGGATCGAGCATATAGCGCTGGCTTTTTCGGCTCCTTATGGACCATATAAGGATTCATACAAGAGTTGCGGTCATAGCGGAGCATCACCACAGCCTCTTATCGTCACTGAGAATCCTATACTTTATACATATCTATCCCCCCGTTTTTTTTTAACTATTGACCGCGTCACCGTGACTTGGTGACTTACGCCATCGTCCGTCCGGAATGCCAAAACCGCGGAACCAAATAAAGGAGTGCTAGATGTTGTGTGTGTGTTTGAACGACTAGGGATCCTCCTTCCAGCTATGAGAGCTGCATAATGGGTTAGGAGTATATGTTATATAGGTTTGAAGCACCAGGAGAGTATAGCAGCAGCGCATTATTGTGTGTGTGTGTGTGCTGATACAATCGATTGCGGGGAGATCCGTGAAGGAGTGCGGCATGCCATAATCCCATTAAGACCTTATTGCGTTTACAGTCGCACTATATACGACGGCGACGACGCTCTAGGCATACAACGTATACATATATATTTATAAATATAATATAAATGCGTGTATAGAAAACTGTAGAAATATATTTATATCCATGTTGAAATCCTCTCCACAATTGGTAGGCCTTGTATATTCTTAAATAATCTTTCGAGACATGGATACTTTTTTTGTTTCTTTTATTCTTTTCTAGTTTGTGTTCTCTAGTAAATTATGCAGACGAGTCCCATCCATCCATCCAACACAATGCCGCGTTGAAAACGTCGCCGTGGCCCCACGGTCCACATCATTCATCGATGCGTTCCACCACCAACGGTATCGATTATGCCAGACTCGTGCACGGACATAAATCAACCTGTCAGAAGCAGCACAACACTCTACTACTACTGTAGAAGAAGCAGATATAGCAGCGTACTATACTTACTATATATTATAATAGGTCACATATAGCAGAGGACGAAAGAGAAAACCATAGATTTTAAAAATTGCTTTGAACAATGCGACATTATTTGTTACCTTTTCGACACGGACAAAGATCTGGAAATAAAAATTGTCAAACATATTTAACAGCTCAGAGTGAGAAAAGGACCGAGTCAAACGATATCAACAAATCATCAAGTGCGTTTTGCATATTATGTATGTCGTTTCCAATGAGATTTCACAGCAGCCAGCAGCATAGTAACTAACTATACTAATGTAGTACGTAGTAGTAGCTAGTACAGCTTATTATGGCCGTCACGCTCGGTAATAACGCGGCAACTCCCACGCATTTCCCACGGCGGACTTTGTGTGTTTTTTGTATTCAATTTTAATAATAGAAGAAGAAGACCGATGTCAAAGCTTTTCCGAACTTTAGGCACCGTATATAAACCCTATCTATATTCCATGAGCTTGGGAAAACAACTCAAAACTAAGAACCAATAAGAAGTCAGAAAGTTTAAAAAATACAAAAATAAAAGAAGGGACACAACCGTATGCGTTCTATTTTCAAACTGTTGATCGACCGTGGCCATTCTCTCTAGTCGTCCTCTTATCCCGCGTGCAGTTTAAACTATAGACTCTCTTTTGCATCGGTGGTCCAATGGGAGGTCTTTTAACGTTTTCTGGTGCTGCTCCTGCTTTTGCTCTTCTCTGCTTTTGACGACGCGCTATTTAGGAATCGTGAGAGAGAATGAAAGGAAAAAAAACACGAGCAACAAAAAGAAGCAAGAATGGCTAACATTATATGTACGCCTATAAAAGTGAGAGGAAAAGAATAGAAGGAGAAGAACGTTAAGTGAACGAAATAACAAACGTATTTGCCATTTTCTTGTCTTTTTGTTTCTTTCGTTCTTTTATTTGAAGAGACGGACGGACGGAGCTAAAGGGAATAAGAGGGCCATCAAGAGCCAATGCGGATTATTGTTGATCGTCGAGAGTTTCTCTCTCTCTCTCTCTGTGCCCGTTCGAGACGATATAATGTATGTAATACGCTATTATATTGTTCTGCAGGCAATATACGACCGGCGCCACATTTGAACGCAGCGGAGAAACAAAAAAGAGCAACACATAGGGTGGTGGCTCTTACAACTTATACCAGTGAAACATTTATTCATCCGGAATGACGACGAGACGAGACGAGAGAGAGAGAGAGAGAGAGAAACGCTTGATTTACACAGCGGATTCTCTGCCGCGTTTACGGTTGCCGCGGTTGTTTTCTACGTCAAACTACACAAGAGACAACGACCAAAGAAATATACAAGGCCAGACTCCACGTTTTGAAGCGCTCGCACTCGATGGGAAAGATAGCGACTCATAGAGCAGCGAGTGTCAAAAGCTTTTGACTCGAAGAATAAAACGAATTAAGGAGAGTTCTGCCTTTCTCCACTTTGACGAGCAACCAGAAGAATGCTGCAGCTCAAAACCAAACACTAAAAACAAACAAAATACCCATCAAAACAAAAGATTTCAGAATTTTCGAATTGTTTTTTTGTCTTCTTTCGTCTTTTATAGCGTCTTCATTTCCTGAATGGCGTGCCGAGATGTATGAAGAAGATGTTGTTTGAGTCTTTTAAATATAAAAAAAAAGGGAGAGAAGAATCCGGTCGGCTTTCGTCGTCTTCGCACACAAGAGAGTTTATTATTATACTTTGTTGGTCACGGAAGTGGCACGACCAACGTGGCCGCCAGTCGTTCAAGACACCATACAGAATTTGATGGGCGATTGTTGTGTGTTTAATGGTCGACGTCGGACAACAACGTCGTCGTCGGCAGTTTCAACTCCTCCCCTCGACTGCTGTGTGACTGCATAGTATACTAGTTTACCTCTATACGCGCTAATACTTAATTCTTCTTTTCGGGTCTTTTTGTTGATTTAAAACGACGACTATATTCCCCCCTGTTATAGGCGTCCGTATATACCTGATGCTAAGTAATAACTCTCTGAAACCGTTGAAGAAAAAGGGCGAGAATGAAACGTCTTTGCTCTTTGGTCTTGTCTATAGTCGAGTTGGCTGCTGAGATCGTTTGATCTTTTTGATGTTTGTTGGGCGCTGAGTTTGGCGCTACAATGATATGACCGCGTCAACGGGCGGTTTATTTCGAGTTGGACGAGTTCTAATTCTTGTTCTTTCTGCGTGATAACGACCAGCAACTCACAGAGCCGTACACACTAAAACACACAACAACAGACAGCGCACACATAGAGAATCGGTATTATTGTGCTCTGTTGTGTGTTTGCCTTGTGTTTAGACTGATGGACGGACAGACGAAGAGCCATCAGCATCCGGGTGAAAGGAGACGAAGCGGGGGAAATGTAATTCCACTGTGACTCAGTTTCCAATGGTATATAGAAAGGAGAGGATTGAGCGCACCGCGCAAAACATCTGTCGATTCATTCATTACATCGGAAAGACGAGAGGGCGTCAGTGGCGAACGAGAGAGAGAGTATATAAGATTGAGAGAATACCAACAACAACAATAACAGTAACGAAAGACAGTTACAGAGTTTATTCCTGGATCTCTTCTCTCTCCCGTCGTCTCGTCCCGCGTTTCATTTCCTCCTATTCCCGAGAAAATTCAAATGAAAACATATCCATCAGTCCTTTGGCCCCGAAACGAGAAGAAGAATAAGTAGAAAGAGAGAGACGAAAAACCTTTAATTTCATCAAGTCGATCTTGATTCTAAATATACGGGACACGAACTAAAAACGAATAGGGAAGTGATGTGCTGGACGAGAAGTACGCCCAATTAACATTCTAGAACGGCGTGCGGCAATCGTTTTTTTTTTCTTCAAAAATTAAAGGATCATCTTTCTCTCTCTGAAAAAGTTCCACAAGAGTCTTCTTCTTCTTCGTCGTCGTCGTCGTCTCTCTTGGCGCGCTCCGGAAGATTTTTTAAAAAAGAATAAATGATTGTTCTTGTTGTTTTTGCACTAGGGCGACAACAGATACATCAACGTTGTTTCGACTTGACGGGGCATAGCCCGACAGTCCCTCCCCCTAAAACATTTTGGCCCGTCGTCTTTTGTAAAACAAAGTTTGGAAAAAAAAATAACAATAAAAATAAAAAAAGATTCCGGTATTTTGACCCCATCCAGCAAAAGACGTCGATCTCCTCTTTTCTGATGTTGACATTGCGACACCACCATCCGGTTGCGAGTCCGGAATTTAGTTTTCCTTTTTTTCTTTTTTCCTTCCGCTATTTTCCGTCGAAAAGGATCTTTCAAATTTTAAAACATTCCCTCTTTCTGTAGTTTCATTCTCGGTTCCATTTTCCTTTTTATTTAATTTTTTGAACTCTTCATTTTTTTTTAAACACAAAATGGGCACTCACTTGTCGTCTCTCATCAGTCGTAAAATCTTTTGACAAACTCTTCCTTCTAACCTTTCAAATATTTCAAGACTTTTGCAAGCAGCCGAGTTTCCGGTGACGTAACGAATCGAACCAAATGGCCAAAAACGGAGACTTATATATAAACAAGTTTTTATTTTTAAAAGCAAATAACTTAATGGTTATGTTTAGCTACTATACTACTACTATGTATATAGTTTTGTTCATTTGGCAAGCGACGCTCATCATTCAAAGAATTCAGACTTTTCGGCACCGAATACCTCTCAGTAGCTACAAACATTGTGTGGTTCATCAAACCAATTCCAAAAAACCCAAGCCCACAAAATATAAACTACTTTTCCTATATACCGAAAAAGAAATCCTGGAATATTAAAAAATGTATCGCGAATGGTTCCCGCACAGCAGGATAAATTCCTGCCCAATCTTTTTCTTTTCCTTTTTGTTTTTTAATGGTTCGTGATGGATCGATTGTTGATCAAAGACAACGAGTTCCACGCCTTTCCAGCTCGCGAATGCGGATAAATCTCTCCAGGCATTTGCCAAGAATGTTTTCCTTGATCAAGAACGAAAGTTAGAGGTTCGAAGGCGATCAGATACCGCCCTAGTTCTAACCATAAACGATGCCAACCAGCAATCCGTCGGAGTTACTCCAATGACTCGACGGGCAGCTTCCGGGAAACCAAAGTCTTTGGGTTCCGGGGGAAGTATGGTTGCAAAGCTGAAACTTAAAGGAATTGACGGAAGGGCACCACCAGGAGTGGAGCCTGCGGCTTAATTTGACTCAACACGGGAAACCTCACCAGGCCCGGACACTGGAAGGATTGACAGATTGAGAGCTCTTTCTTGATTCGGTGGGTGGTGGTGCATGGCCGTTCTTAGTTGGTGGAGCGATTTGTCTGGTTAATTCCGATAACGAACGAGACTCTAGCCTGCTAAATAGGTGACGGGTTTTATCAATTGAAACCGAAGGGAGTACGGAGGCGTCGGGATCAGGTGGCGGCGGTTTTCGGGTTTCGATGGGCCCAGTCTCTTTAGTGATGCGTTCGCTGTTATTCGTCTTGCGGCGGTCCAAGAATTTCACCTCTGTCGCCGCAGTACGAATGCCCCCGTCCGTCTCTATTGACCATTACCTCGGGTCCAAAAGTAAAAGACCAGCAAAATCGGACCGAGGTCCTATTCCATCATTCCATGCTGCGATATTCAGGCGTTGGGATACACCTGCTTTGAGCACTCTAATTTGTTCAAAGTAAACGTTGCCGGCCGCCCGAGACACCCGGTGAAGGGCACCCCGAACGATTGACTGGGTGGAGCGAATCGAGTCAACGACAACGACCGATCGAGAAGAGAGAGACCCGAGAGTCACTCTCGCACTCAACCGAATCGAAACCGATACAACCGCGACCCGCCGACCACCACTGTGGATTGCTGGCGTAGTTTCCTGTATATAGCATCACACAACGTGAATAACGACACGTGCTCTGTCCTATCCACGGCACACGCGCAAGTGACATGGAAGCAGCTGGTTGACGAATCCAATCTCCTCTCTCAAAACGGCGAGATGAAACAACGTCACTAGAGAAATGGATTATTTATTTAAAAGAAGATAACTTTTAATGAGTGATTAAAAGCTAAATGTTTTTTTTGTTTTGTTTTTACAATTCTGAACACACATCGGATGATCCCTCCCACACTTGACTGCGAATCGGGTTTAATCTCTCGGCTGCGACGACGTTGGAGCGCAAAAACCAAACAAAAAACCCAAAAGAATCCTAGCAACAAACGCTTGCCAAAAGCATTGTCATTATTCTCATTCTCTTGGTGAGTAGTCAATGGCCTGTTGTGTCTGCTGGACTGTCTGGGGCCACATCTCAATTCAAAAACGCGCCTTCAGACACAACAGAAACAAGGAAAAAGAGAGTGAAAAACTAAGAGAATGGAATAAAACACGCGGAAATATAATGAAAGCCAAATGGAAAATCTCATTCCCCTATCTCCTTCCTTTTTTTTGTCTTGTTCTCGATTCTTTTTTGGTTAGCCAAAGGAAAAAGAAAAAGATTTCTTATGTGTGTTTACCACCGTCGTTATTCGAATGCTGCGTTAAACAACTAGGCGAGCGTGTCATACCCCATCGTTGGGCGCTCATCTCCACCGTGTTGGAGAGAGACGCTCAAGATCGAGACTTCCTGCTACTCTGTGTGCTGCGCTCACTTTTTCTTTTCTTTCCAAGTTGAAGATAAGCGACAACCAAGCGCTCGCAGAGAAGAGAAAGTGAGAGAGAGAGACTCACCGGAATAAATTTAGCCGAGGCAACCGCAAAGTTATTCGACTTGTTCGAATTCCTCCGTCGTCGAGGAGACACGAACAAGACATTCTCTGGCTCTATCTTGTTGGCCACGCCATTTCTATAGCTTTTCTTTCAAGAGAATGGTGAGATTTCGTGGAAAATTTTCCTTTTTTATTTTAAATTTTCTTCTTCTATTTGAACCTCCGACATTTTGAAAATAAGCCTCAAAAGAAATTTCAAACAAAAAAAGAAATCACAGGCCAAACAAAAAAGAGAGACAAGAAGTATAAAATAATAGAAACAGCTGGGAGTTGTTGTTTTACTTTTTTTTTCTTCTCTCTCTCTCTCTCTCTCGCTCTCTCCACCGTTATATATTCTTTTCTCTCTTGCATTCTTTTAATTTATTATTTCTTTCTTTTTTTTTTTTTCGCTGGGCCCATTAAAGTATTTCAGTTGGTCGTGTCTTCTTCCCTCCACCCCCTTAATCTCGTGAAGCAACAACAATAAAAACAAGAGCAGCAGCAGCAGTGCGGATGAAAGAGGTGGGCCCGTAGCTCGTTGACTGTTGAGCTAACCCAAGGCCAGGAGGCACACACGCCAAACTCTTGCTGCGGTGGTGCTCCCACGAAATCACAACACCGACGATTGACACGCCACATACACACACACATACAGCGTTGCGCCGCCCACGGAAACACTTTTTGGTATCATCACAACAACACAAATGGGGCACATTTAGCCTGCAAATATCAACGGAAGCGCGGTACAACGACAGCAGTGGTGTCCCATCTATCGGACGGGATTCTAAACAAGGCTGTGATGATGATAATGAGGGACGGAATCGGCTACAGGCAAATCAAACTATTAGGTGATCCATTGTTGTTCGCTGGCGAATTGGAAGAAATCGCCAGCAGCAGGGCCAGCTACAACAGCCGGAACGAGATTGTGATGATGAGCGACGACTTCTTCCACAGGCCCGGGATCACCTTCTTCTTGACAACTTCTTTCCTCATCTTCTTCTTCTTCCTCTTCTGGCTCTTGTTCTTCCACAGGAGTTTCACTTTCACCCGCCGTTTCTGCATGAGTTTCCGGCTGATTAGCGTTCTTGGCTCGCAAGTGAATCTTCCTGTGTTTGAAGTAATTGGCTCGCACCCGGAAGGCCTTGCCGCATATAGGGCAAATGTTGGGCTTCTCGCCCGTGTGCAGTGTCGAATGAACCTAATGGGAAATAAAGAAAATGTCAACATTTAGATCATTTGGATATGAGGGAATTCATTTCACCTTCAGATCCCTGGGCGTCTTGAAGGCTTTCTGGCAGATTTCGCAGGCAAACTTGCGCTCGCTGTGAACGTACTGCCGGTGGCTGTTCATGCTGCTCGTGCTGCGGAATCCTTTGCCACAGTCGACGCAGGTGTGAGGGAACTCACCCGTATGCTTCCGCATGTGAATCTCTAATCGGTTTTTGTGAATGAACCTGGAAAACAATAAATTATTGAGTTCACTGAGTCGAAAAACATTTTCGGAATTTAAAAATAAAACGAAGAGAATTACGAGGCGCTGCAATGCTGACACTGGTGCGGTTTCGTGCTCTGGTGGGTCTTCAGATGCTGGTTGAGTGAACTTTTATTGCTCATGGGCTTCTGGCAAACGTGACAGACGTATTGCAAACTGTTGTCCGGACCTCTTTCATGAATCTTCTTGTGACACTTGAGACTGTGATTGGTGGCAAAGGCGGAACCACAGGCGTCGCATTTGAATTCTTTGAGTCCACTGTGGAGTTTGACGTGGTTCTCCAATGACAGGATCGTTTTCATCTTCTTCCCGCAAAGATGGCAAACAAAATCACCTTCACCTGCGTGAACCGTGTTACTGTGCGCTAATTGCTCGGCACGTGTCATAAAATGTTCTTCGCAATACTTGCAGCTATAAGGCAATCTGCATAAAAACAATTAATCAATAAAACAATTAGGAATTTCAAAATAAAAGGAACTTAGATGTCTTTACGGATTGTCGTCGGTGGGGTGTCTCTTTTGGTGATACTGCAGGTGATTCTTATACTTGAAACGCATACCACACAATTCACAGGTATATTTAAGGAGCTAAAGAAAAGATGGTTGGTTTTTTTATTATTATTTTACTGGCCAGATATGATATTGCGTGTGAACGAATATACCTTCTCCTGGTCTCCGTGGACTTTACGTTTATGGGTATTGACGTACTGGGCCGTGTTGAACTTTTTCTGGCAAATGTCACACTCGAATTCACGCTCGTTGGTGTGCGAATTCATGTGATAGACGAGACGCGAATGCTGACTGAAAACCTTTCCGCAGTGCTCACACGGATACTCGACAAGGTGACTCATACGGTGAGCCTGATACATCTTCTCCGTTCGACTGGTGTAATCACACGCGTGACACGGGAAGATAGGTTGCACTTGATGCATTTTAAGGTAATGTTTGGCCACCTCGCAAGCTCGACCCTTGATAGCTTTTTGACAAACTTGGCATTCCCATAATTGCCCAGGTCCGCCACCAATCAGCATTTCATCTGTAAAAAAAAACAGATAAGATTCAATTAATATAAAAAGAAACATCTAATTTTAAATGTTTTGAACGCACATATCAAGGTGTTTTGTCTTTTATTAATGTGCTTTTGGAGCTTTGCTTTTTCTGCAGGAGTAAATCTTCTTCCCACTTTTGTCTCCAGGAAAGTGATGTTAAACATGAATTTTTTGTGCCTTGGCTTTTGTTTCTTTTTTTCTTCGTTTGAGTCATCTGAGTGCTCATCACTTTCCGAGTTCAACTCTTCTTCAAATTCATCTTCAGTTGCAGTTAAAGGATCTTCATCTCCTTCGACAGACCCTGCCTCATCTTGATTGGTGTCTGGGATGTCCTCAGGCTTGATTCCTGTTGCATCCATGGCTTCTTCAAGTACTGCTGTAGATTGAATTTTTTCTGTAACCATTGAGCCATCTTGTACAAGTTCTTCCACCAACTTGGTAAGGTGGTTTGAAACACTCTCATTCTGCAAAACAACATTTGATTCTTCTGCTTGAACAGTCCTGGATTCCTCCAATATGAGCGGTGAGTTTTTTAACAGAGACTGAACCTCGTGACACTTGTTGTAAAATACATTCCACTCTTCAACCCTCCCACTACAGTTATGACAAACATTTTTGGAGAACGTCTCCTTGTCAGAAACTTCAATTTCAAGATATTTTTGAATGGCGAAAGCCAAATATCGTCCAGTATCTCCAAATATGTCAAGGTAAGACATATCCAGACATTGTACACCGCACAGCCGACAAATAGGAATCGCATTAGTCGTTTGATCATGCAGTAGAATATACATTTTGAAAATAAGTCAAAACACAAAAACAATTATTAAAGAAAATTAAGCTCAATAAATCAAATGATTGCTTTTTTCGAAGGCTGTTATTGTCATTTGACAGACGGTTACAAAAAACAATAATAACTGAAATTCAAATACACAGTTGCCAAACTGTGTTTCTTTTCTGCTGAATTCCCCAACCTGGCAACGCCCAATTCCCAGGATTTTGAAATTTGAATTTCCAATTCTTTTATCAAAAGAAATTCAGAAATTTGTGACTGATTTATTATATATTTTACATCAAAGTCTATTTATGAGGAAGCCTTCATTAGTTGTCCGAAAGTTCATCATTAAACACCCAACCCTCAAACACATCTTTTGCTGAGGATCAAAGGGATTGCAAGATACGATTCGACCGGATTCGACGAACCTTGAAAAAATCTTCATATTTAATTAATTTCTTGTCATATTCTTTTAATTAATTTCTTTCCATATTTAATTATTTCTTCTAAAAAACGGAAAACGTGTCAATTTACCTCCTAAAACAGATTGGCTTGATAAAGAATTCGAAACATTTCTGAAGACATATTTGCCAGGGAACCTCGTACAAATTACAGACTTTGCACGCTTCGTATTCGAGGGAATGGGTGCCGTATACATGCGCTTCAGTCTCAAGGAAAATAGAAATGATGAAAATAAAATTTTTGTCTTAATAATAGGAATGGAACTGGAAAGGATTGGCGCGAGCCTACGGATCCAGTGGAAGGAACCAACGTCACCTTAATCTCCCGCATTAGAAACAGAAATAGAATAAATCGACTTCCAACGTGGTCTTATGAAATAAACGTAAAAGGAGTTATGCAAATCATTGATGAAACTAACCCTCCGCCGGGTTAGAAAGCATTAAATCATAGAGAAGCGAAGGTTTTGGATTTGATTCGTTTTTAATTCTCTGTCTTGCTGCAGGTATTAATCGTATGGACGGAAGACTACATGAAATTTCTATTTGCAGTACAAACGATAAGTTATGAGAGACGACTGGAGCTGCGCAATATAACCCTTAAAACCCCCTATACACAAAATTTCAGTGTTCAGCCTTTGCAGAAGAAATTTTCGTCATCATCAATTATTGCCGTTTTGGCGATTTACAATCTTATTTGATTAAACTTCGGGGTAAATTCATCAACCAATTAAACGAGTTTGGTGACTTGCCATCCCGCGGTGAAGCGGAGGAAATGGAGATATTCAAAATGTAAATAATTACGAAATAATCACGAAATTTGATTGAATCGAGAATCTATCTGATTTTATTTTTAGTGGCCACACTGACAACTCGCCCTTAGACCCCACCCTGACGACGTGGAATTTGGTCAGCTGGACTTTGCAAATAGCTCGAGGAATGTTTTTGTCAGAGAAGTTTATGAGTTGAGTTTTTGACCAGCAGAAAGGTGCGTACTGCAATCAAATGAGCAACGCGACATTTAAACTATTTACTATAGATTCATTAATGTGCAGGTTCTTCATGGTGATTTGGCCGCCCGCAATGTCCTTTTAGCCAATCATGGAGTCGTCAAAGTGTCCGATTTGTGTATGGCCAGGAAGATGTGCGGTTATTATTACGAGAAAAAGGAAGAGGTAGACTCATAAAAAATATACAAATAATGGTGTCAACAAATGAGATTTCGTTTTGATTGACAGACCTTATTGCCGATCAAGTGGATGGCTATTGAATCCCTTACGGATCACATCTTTTCCAGCCAATCGGATGTCTGGTCCTACGGGATCGTCTTGTGGGAAATCTTTTCTCTTGGGAAAGTTCCATACCCAGGTGAGATAGAACTGAAATGAAATATATATAGCATACCCCCTCGATTTCCTTAACGATCTATTTATTTACCCCAAGGAATGAATGGCAGAGTACTTATCGAGGATATTCAAAATGGATATCGAATGACACCGCCAGAATATTCCCCCAATTTGTTTGGACGAATTATGGCAAATTCTTGGAAGGTGGATCAAAAAGAGAGGCCAACTTTCTGCCAAATCGCCGAGGTTATTGAAAATAACATCGAGTCTTTTGTCGGCATGGACTATTTCAATACCAATTTCTTCGTGTGAAAATCGCGTTAATCACAGAGATCGACAGAGATACAATAGTTAATCCGTATATACTCTGACGAATCGACTGGAAATCGGAGAATTGTCGATCGCAATAAACCCAGAGAAGTGAGATACAAGACTTGTAATAGTATGATACTTTGTTCAGTGATTCTTAATAAAAAGAGAAAAAAAGAAAAATTTCCTGTGACCTGCTTCACTATTTCTGACTTAAAAAAGTCTAAATTGTTATTTATTGAAAGAAAATGAAAATTTTAGCAAACAAATCACAGATGTGAGATGATGACAAAATCCATTAAAGTCTAAAGAACAAAAACAAAAAAAAACAATAGCTAAACAAAATGCTATAAAGGTCAACTGTGTGAAGTCAGATACCGTGATGGTATTTTTTAATTCTTTATTTTTTTTTTATTGGTGGGATCTTGGATGTTCATTTTAGCGAGTACAGCATTGGCTATTGCGGCAGGTCCTGAATAAAATGTAAATTGAACAAGTTGTGCTGTTCGTGCAAGAGGCTACATAAAAAAAGTACGAAAATAGTTGCATTAAGGTCGACATAATATTTTAATATTGATTCAATTGCAATAAGACTTACAACCCCCTCTACAGATGTAGAATGGCTCCTGTCGTAAGTTTTTCCGAGTCAACTGCTGGTGAAGATTGGTCGGCATAAGCGGCGACCATAACCGCAAATATAATGGTAGCAAACAGCTAATTGATATAATAGAATTAGTGTAACAATATTACCGTTAATTCTTACGCAATCACTTAAAGTATAGTCTTTTTTTAAATGAACTGTAATAAAAAAAACGAACCAGAAATTTTCGGAGCATTTTTTTATCTCTGCTAGTTGCGCTTGTTGAGTGGTGATTAATTCAGAATTACACTTGCACGACAATCTGTTTCGCTCCTGGTAGTGACGAATATAGGTTCACCGTGTTATTTATTTTGTTGACTGTTGGTTACCTTATAGCTCCGGCGGGAACTGGTTACCCAATCCAATTTCAATAGAACACCTGTTCCCCAAAGAACACTGTAACTGTGTAGACTATACAAGAACCAGACGTTGAAACTTGTGGACATAGAATAATCGAGTGTCAACCTGTCACATTGTCGTCATACAGTCTCAAGTTTGTTCTGTGTGCAGCGGCTATAGAAGCTTGGGCAACATTGAAAATAAATCGAAAATAAAATTGAAGTCATATAAATAAAAAAAAACCTTTTCTTTTTTATTAAAAGCTAAATATACTACTGTATAGCTAAATATTCTAAAATATATTAGATTAATATCAATAAATATTACATTAATATTCGTAATAATTATTTTTAAAAAATATTCTAATTTATTAGAACATATTTACATTTTAATTTATAAAATTAAACGTAGCCTAATATTTCTTAAAAGATAAAGCAGAATGAATTTCTAAGAATTTTTTTCTTGCATGAAAAGGGGAAAAACATGCATATCGTAATCAACAATCACCCAATTCCCACGAAAATAAATTATGTGATTTGTGTACAGTAGATGCGCATGCGCAATCGTCATACAGGATTTTAACGTCGAGTCCAACGTCGACAACGTTTCGCTTTCAACTTTTCAACTAGGCAAGATAATTAAGCAAGAGTGCTTCACAACATTGTACCCATAAATTATTTCCCAAAAAGCTTCACCGGTAGGCTACACGCGTCTGTATCTGCACTCTGCAGTCAAATAATATTTTGAATATTGTCACGGGTATTCCGTTCGGGTTGCACTTAATCACGCTGTTCTGGCCGATCAGTGGGGAAGTTACACGGAGCTGGCTAAACGAGCTCACTAGCACAGACTCTGTAGAACGCCTTCACTGCCGTCCTCTACCAAAACACTATCCGAAAGGACGACAGTGCCCACCACCGATAAAACAGGGACACATTCAGCACCAGGTCTGAGACGGTACCAAAGGCAACAACAGAGCCAACAAGACGGGGTCAGATATTTATGCCAATAGCCGAAGGTGACCCGTCACCGTAAGGTGTTCGTCAGGATTCGTATGGGTTTCGTCAGGGATCGTCTTGGGTCCATTCTAAGAAGGCTGCCTCTATTCGCTAGTCTTACGTTACTAAGCCTAGCCTTACGCAACTACCCAATTTTACTCGTGACAATATTTTGGTTGCTCATACGTAGATTGAACCGCAAATTATTGCGTTAGTCATTTCAACTACCCGTACAATTGCTGAACTTTCTTACCTAAACCGCACAATAGTGTCTGCATGACTTGTCAGCGCAAAGGAAAAAGGGCAAGGGAAAGGGGATAGTCATTTTGTACTTAACACGCGGTAAATTGCGACACGCCATTTCATCACCTCATACTGGAGGTAATAAAGGGAATTAGAATGTGGTACCTATAGAAATTGAAGTGTAGAAGGTCAGCTCAACTTGTATATGATAAAGGACGGTTTTCGACATGTATGGCATTTTTCCAGTTTCACAACCGAGAAATCCTGATATACAAGGAAGCTAAAGAAAACTGTGACACCTTTGCTTATTTCGGCTTATTTTATGTGTAAGTCAGTCTTTTTTTACCATGGTCACGCATTAGTGTTGTTTCCAATAACCCGGAGTCATAGATCAACGAATATAACAAATGAAAACTATAAGGATTAACTTTTTTACGCCTCCTAGAGGTCCATAACTTATATATTTATATATACAGTATATCAAATAACCATAAGAATGCATTGACTAGCAGTTATTCTCTCTCTACTATTGCGTAATTGTGCATGACTTATTGACCGACACGGGTAGCGGTAGCCGGTTCATTCATCAACGTCATGGAGCTGTACATGAAGCGATCTAGACATAATTTTTGGCCAACTCTCGAGCCTGAGATTTTCTTACTAAAAGACTCATCATCTTTGTCGTGACAAATGAATAATGTCGTGTAATTGACCCTGCAACTATACACCTCTCCCGTCGGTGTTGGGCTGTTGGGTCACACGTTCTCCCAAATCCTGGAGAAAATAAAAAAAATACGAGAGCGGCTGAAAACACCTCGGATTGGAGTTAAGAAATATTAAGATTTCTACGTTTGTCGACAAACTGTAGTCCTTTTTGCAACTTCGCGAACGTGCGAGATCAATGGACCCTAACGATCTGAAAAAAACAAAACTTTGCTCACGAGTTGCGGTTCTTTGCTGGATGCCGAATTGATGGATGCGAATCAAATGTAACCGTATGATTTCACGATAATTTCAATCTTTGAAAAATCTGGCATCAAAATAACAAAAGAGAAAATGTGAATTTTCAATCAGAGATAGTATCTTTTTATACAGCTAGGTTCTTGGAATTATGGAATTATCTTTCCGTATAGGAAACTTATATAACATACTGTTTCGTATAGGTCCAAGCTTTGTCCTACTTTGAAACTGGTTATTTGTCCGTCAAATAATCTTATAAAAATTCATGACCGCTTTCCACGTCAAACAAGCTTCCTGTGTCTTATACGCCTCCGTAAATTCAGTCAATAGCAAACAAAACACAGACGTAAAATTTCCGAGAAATTTTCATAAAATAAAAGTAAGAGGTTTGAGAGATTGATGGAATACACAAATGTTTTCTAATGTGAAAGCACTCCCGGGTAGGTGATGTAAAAAAAGATGAGATCATCCTTCTACAGAGCGTGACTAAGTGTACGGCTGAGTGAGTCAAACGTGACTTGGATGCGCAGAGGTACAGTTCATTCATCGGATAATGGCTGCATAAAGGTATAAAATACCTTTCTAATACTAATTGATCACTTTCGGCCATGACAAGTAAAAGTCAAAATGAAAATGAAAGTACACAGGAATAGTAATACCACGGTCTAAATTTAATCTACGGCGAATTCATTGAGAATATATGGTTGATAAAAAAAGTCTTACGCCAGACGAAAGCAACAAGAGGAGGAGTCTAACTTCAACACCTTGGTATAAATTCAATTAAATGTCGGCTTCACAAAATAGTATGTGATGAACAAGGGTTCCACACACAAGACTAAATTTCTATACTGTGGTGGTGTTATCGGTGTGTTGAGGGACTTCAGTTGAGTTCCGCTACAGCAGTTGTCGTTATTGTTGCAGCTTCTCGATTAATATGAAAGTATGATTGTTTTTCTCAATTCAGTTCTAAGTTGCACTAAGTTGTTACACGTTTCCCAGTTCAAAGTGGTAAACTGTCAATCTATATTCTATAGGTATTTATCATCGTCGCCCTATTGGCGATGGTAGTTTCCAGTCAAATAACGTACAAGAAAGACTACCCTCCCAGACAACAGGAATTTCATGGCTATCGAGTTCATACTTCCAAGCCACACATCAGCTATTCTGAAAATAATTACGGATACAATCATGTCTACCCTCTCCAAGAAAACGAGCCAACCTGGGTGCCAAAAAATTGGCCAAAATTCGTAGTTTTCTTTGTTAGAATGAGAAAAATGCTGCATGTATGAAAGGATTATCAGTTATTGATTTTAAATAACTGATTTATTTACAAGCGAGGCGTTGAAGAGTTGTGCATTTACCTTGATATTTCTTCGTTACCTGATACTAATAAAAAAAACAGTTTATTTGAAATATGAGTTTGTTCCTTCAGCAATTCAACTTCTTAAACGATTGTTCGCGATTGTTTGTGGTTTACACAATTTTATGCACCCTGCACCGATCCAAACTAATATTTCAAGAAAGTATTGAAAATTGTTGGATTTTTAAATCTTGAATGTGTTGTAGAGAGTCTGCGACAATACAGCAGTGAAGAGATCTAACAAGAAATTTTTAATTATTATTCTACTCGATTGTATGAAGCCAAATTGGAATCGGGTGTAATAGTATGTTAAACAACATGAGTACTTGAGTAGCTATATTGTTTGTGTTCAACGATACCATAACATCGCGCTTGGAATTTTCTTAATTTGGTCATTTAAAAATACCAAAACAATTTGATTTATTACTGTCGTTCCATTTTGAATGAGCGTAGTAAAGGGTTGTTAATATCTTGCTTGAAATGGTTGGATGCTGTGCTCTACTTTGTAAGTTTACAAAGACAAACCCTCAGCCATGCATTCCAACAACAGCTGAGAGATAAAAATATCACATGTTAGAATAAATAATTCGATAATTCGGATCACATATTCAACCGAATTAAATATTCAGCCTTGTTTCCAATTATTTTAAAAGAAGATGTACTAGCATTTAGAAGGTTTGATCCAAAATGAATGAGTACAATAAAAAAAAATAAAGAATGCCAAAAGAATGATAAAAATATTTCATATTTGATGAAGACAAACATTTATTGAACGTTCATGAATGGCAAATTCTTTGCAGACAAAATAACATGACCACAAATATGAGTTTCGTTTTTATTAGTATTTTACTGGATAGGTTGGGGCGTAGGAAGGGTACTTTGGTGGTGAAGGATAGGCGGGTTTGTATTCCGGATAAGCAGGCTTATATGCTGGGGCAGGGTGGGCATACGTTGGTTCATGATTAGCCGGTTTGTGTTCCGTGTAAGCTGGCTTGTATTCCGGGTAGGTCGGTTTGTATTCGGGATAAGCGGGTTTGTAAGCTGGTGCTGAGTAATACGGCTTTTGTGCTGGATATTCTGGCTTGTACTCCGGCTTATATTCAGGTTTGTATTCCGGTTTGTATTCTGGCTTGTATTCAGGTTTGTATTCCGGCTTGTACTCCGGTTTGTACTCCGGTTTGTATTCAGGTTTGTATTCAGGTTTGTATTCCGGTTTGTATTCCGGCTTGTATTCCGGCTTGTATTCCGGCTTATATTCCGGCTTATATTCCGGGTAGGGGGAGTAACTCGGCTGATAATAGGGGGCTTTGTCAGCAACCACGACAGCGATTAATGCGACGATAATTAAGACCTGAAATATTAAATAGTTATTATATTAGACATTGTTAACGTTTTTCACAAAGATAATAAATGATTATAGACTACCTTCATGTTGCTTTCAGTGTTACTGCTGTATGAAGGCTGAATGAATATAACTGATGCTTTTTCGTTCACTTCTGGTTGTTTTTATACTGTTTTGAAGTTCCTCATTGATCCACATCGTTGGAAATTCTGTAACTACGAAATAATGATAGGGAAATTTTTTTTGTTTTGTTTTTTGTTTTTTGTTTCAATTTTATCGATTCAGGTACTTTGCAATACATTTTCACTTTAAATTTTAGCAGAAAATTTTGGAAAATTTCTCTTGAGGTTCGCCAAACATCAGGAAATCTATCGGAAACCATCACTGATGGCCATTCCAGCGTCGTCTTAGAGGAAATAGAGCGTTGTCGTTATGACCAAAAGTCTCAAGTTCCTCACCCGTCATTAGGCTATGAACCATTTTTATTTCTATTTGTTTTTTGGCTCGTTCACTCTTGCTTCATTAGAAAATGAATTATTTTTGCTGCTTCTCCATTTGGCATTTTTAAAATCTGCCATAGGCTAGGCCTTACTGCTAGGTCTGCGATCTGCTCGTGTCTTAGTTACTAAAGTCCGTCTTGATTTATCCTAGCACAAAATGATTTTATACAATATCTTATCAAAACCTCGACAAATTTATTGTGCACCATCCGGTCCATCCCCTATTAATGTTCTATGCATTTCCCATTTTTTATTTGAGTAAGTGTTTTACAGCTCACAGGTGGGTGGTTATTAAATTTGTATCAATCAATAATTGATGAATTACAAAAAAGTGTCACAGTTACGGAAAACCTTAGATTAAGCTATCATAAATTCGGGATCTGTACGAATCTAGTATATAGCTTACCAGTAAAACAGTGAATATGTCTACAGACTGCAGCATTGAGGAGACAAATAATTGTTACGATTACAATTATCTACACCAACTCTGGGTCCGCTAAAGATGGGGACGACGAGGAATAAACCGGAATAAACTGATTAAATCTTCTCCAAACTCGTAGAGAATTTAATCTCTTTAAATTACTTTTACACTTATTGATTGCTCTGTAGAATTGAAAATATCTTGAGAGTATTTCAGCATGACCATTGATTGAATTTTTCATCATTCTGTATTTCCCTCTCTTGCAAGAACAGCATTCTCATCATATTGATGATCGACGTGCCGTGCCAGGCGTGCCATTCTCTCTGACAAAAAATATGCTTTATTTATGGCATAAACGGGCATTATCTTCGATAAGCTTTTCATAGGATAAAATGAATTAATAAGAAAAATAGCGGGGTATTTTTTTGTTACTCTAAAAACCAACTAAAAATGGTTCCGCTTGGGCTCCGTCTTTGAGATCTGAATACGTAGTATCCTGGCAATGTTATCATGTAGTGACTGTTATAGGTCGAGTTATTGTATTTGAAAGGACAAGTAACTGTACCTTTTAATACAACTTTAGTTCATTTTAAATAACATTTCATTGGTATATCAGGCACTCAGCGTTTATTGAAACACAAACGAATGAAATCTATTCATCCATATTTTTACATTGATGGACTTTGTGACTTAGGTTTTTGTTAGTATTTGACTGTATAGGTTGGGGTGGAGGAAGGGTACTTTGGTGGTGAAGGATAAGTGGGTTTGTATTCAGGATAAGCAGGCTTGTATGCTGGGGTAGGATGGGCATACGTTGGTTCATGATAAGCCGGTTTGTGTTCCGTGTAAGCTGGCTTGTATTCCGGGTAGGTCGGTTTGTATTCGGGATAAGTCGGTTTATAAGCTGGGGCTGGGTAATACGGCTTTTGTGTTGGATATTCCGGCTTGTACTCCGGCTTGTATTCCGGCTTGTACTCCGGCTTATATTCCGGCTTGTACTCCGGCTTATATTCCGGCTTGTATTCCGGCTTGTATTCCGGGTAGGGGGAGTAACTCGGCTGATAATAAGGTGAGTGATCAGCAACCACGACGACAATTAAAGCGGCGATAATTAAGATCTAAAATAATTTTTAAAATTGTAGCTTATTGTTACTATTTAGATTTTAATTGAATAATTCAGCCAAATTGATTTTAATTGAAATACCTTCATGACTGCTTTTTAAAGTTGTTATTGTTGTACTACGAGTTGCGACAGCTAAGTAAAACTGATACCTTTTCTGGGTTTCGTTGGTGTTTTTATACTGGATTGGATTGTTTTCTTTTCTCTTGATATTCCCTTCTTGTAGAAATTCCGCAAGGGCAAAACAATAACAATTAACAAGGCGATTTTTGTGGTTTTTCTTTCGATATCAAATCTCCTCACTACAAGGAAGCATTTTGCACTTTGGTCACATTATTCACTTTCATCTTCCGATTAAATGAATTGTGACGGTAGAGTTTTCTCCTTGAGGTATGCCGCCAAATATGAAATCCACTGGGAAACCATTTCCTCATCTTTTTTTTCTGTATATTATTCTAACTCTAGCTGGGTGGTTATGAACGACGCTCTGGCTCTTCTGCATATGAGAATTTAATGAATTCACCAATCTTCAGTATATTGTTCAACATCAGCAGTTCAACAATCATCCCAGTCTGTTTGATTTGCTATGTTTTAAAATTTGATTATATTTCGATTTATATACAACGGCCAGAATTATGTGCTATATTGGTCTTTTAATTCATCTATTTCATTCTCTGAAATTTTAACCCATCATTAACAGATTAACGTACAAAAGTAAAAATAGTCGGTTAGTGCTGCTGAGTCAAATCCGTGTTTTGAAACTCGCTATGAAACACTTCCTCTTAAGATCGAAACTTGCATCCGTCCATCAATCCCTATCCACTGATTGTCTAAGGTAACCATCAACTTCGTTTATGGATTTTAATTACCAGCAATCATAACAAAACCAATAAAAAAAATCAAAATTCATGATAGTTAATAATTAATATTCAATATTAATTTTGATTTTTAGAAATAACGTAAACAAAATACCACAACGTAATGATATCAAATTTTATTGAAACATAAAACTGATTATCCGATAGGAATTTTTACATGATATAATGACACACGTTTGTTAATATTTGACTGGATATGTTGGGGCGTAGGAAGGGTACTTTGGTGGTGAAGGATAGGCGGGTTTATATTCAGGATAAGCGGGCTTATATGCTGGGGCAGGGTGGGCATACGTTGGTTCATGATAAGCCGGTTTGTATTCGGTGTAAGCTGGCTTGTATTCCGGGTAGGTCGGTTTGTATTCGGGATAATTTGGTTTATAAGCTGGTGCTGAGTAATACGGCTTTTGTGCTGGATATTCTGGCTTGTACTCCGGCTTGTATTCAGGTTTGTATTCAGGTTTGTATTCCGGTTTGTATTCCGGTTTGTATTCCGGTTTATATTCCGGCTTGTACTCCGGCTTATATTCCGGCTTGTACTCCGGCTTATATTCCGGGTAGGGGGAGTAACTCGGCTGATAATAGGGGGCGTTGTCAGCAACCACGACAGCGATTAATGCGACGATAATTAAACCCTGAAATATTAAATAGTTATTATATTAGACATTATTAACGTTTTTCACAAAGATAATAAATGATTATAGACTACCTTCATGTTGCTTTCAGTGTTACTGTTGTATGAAGGCTGAATGAATAACTGATGCTTTTTTTGTTCACTTCTGGTTGTTTTTATACTGAAGAGTTTGTGGTATGATCAAAGCTGTCGGGAACACGAAGTTTGGGTGTTTGGTGACTCGTGGAATGTTTTTTCCCAACACACCCAAAGCAACTATCTATACAATAATGCCTCGTTAAATAGAAAAAATACCTCAAGAAATCTTCAGTCACAGAATTCATCGTAAAGTTGAAATAATGTTATCAAAATATTTAAAATAGATATTGTCATTCATCACTTTTTTCAATTTAAGAATTATATCAGTAGATTTCTCCTTCAGAAAAAACCACAAAATTCGTGGTTAATTAGAAAACCGTTTCCTTGTCTATGACTCTATATATGTAGTTATGTATAATGTTTTGTCTGAAACTAAGAAACGCCAACATAATTTTGAACATAAAAAGAAACTCACAAATTTTGGAGGTGCGGTGGAGCTAAGCAGATCATGCCAAACCTCAAACCTTCATATTTTCTGAAAATAGTATAAAAACAACCAGAAGTGAACAAAAAAGCATCAGTTATTCATTCAGCCTTCATACAACAGTAACACTGAAAGCAACATGAAGGTAGTCTTATAATCATTTATTATCTTAGTGAAAAACGCAAACAATGTCTAATATATTGACTATTTAATATTTCAGGTCTTAATTATCGCCGCATTAATCGCTGTCGTGGTTGCTGACAAAGCCCCCTATTATCAGCCGAGTTACTCCCCCTACCCGGAATACAAGCCGGAGTACAAGCCAGAATATCCAGCACAAAAGCCGTATTACTCAGCACCAGCTTATAAACCAAATTATCCCGAATACAAACCGACCTACCCGGAATATAAGCCAGCTTACACCGAACACAAACCGGCTTATCATGAACCAACGTATGCCCACCCTGCCCCAGCATATAAGCCTTCTTATCCTGAATATAAACCCGCCTATCCTTCACCACCAAAGTACCCTTCCTACGCCCCAACATATCCAGTCAAATATTAACAAACGTGTGTCGTTATATCATGTAAAAATTTCTCTTTGATAATCAATTTTATGTTTCAATAAAATTTGATACCATCATACGTTGCGATATTTTGATGACATTATTTCTTAAAACTAAAATCAATATTGAATATTAATTATTAACTATCGTGAATTTGGAAATTTTTATTAATTTTGTCATGATTGGTTATTAAAATCAATAAACGAAGTTGGTTACCTTTACCTTAGACAATCAATGTATAGGGATTGACGGACGGATGCAATTTTCGATCTTCCGAGGTAGTATTTCGCAGCGAGTTACAAAACACGGATTTGGCTCTGCACTAACCGATTATTTTTTACTTTGTACCATAATCTGTTACTGATGGGTTACAATTTCAGAGAATGAAAAAGATGAAATTGAAAACCTATACACTACATAATTCTAGCCGTTGTGTAAAAATCGAAATAATCGAATTTCGAAAACGAAACAAATCAAACAGACTGGGATGACTGTTGAACTACTGTTGAACAATATACAGAATAATTTATGAATTCATTGAATTCTCATATGCAGAAGAGCCAGGGCGTCATTCATAGCCACCTAGCTAGAGTTAGAATAATATATATTTAAAAAAAGAGTTTAAAGACGAGGAAATGGTTTTCCCAGTGGATTTCATATTTGGCGGCATACCTCAAGAGAAAACTCTACCGTCCCAATTCATTTAATCGGAAGATGAAAGTGAATAATGTGACCAAAATGTAAAATGCTTCCTTGTAGTGGGAAGATTTGATATCGAAAGAAAAACCCTCGGAAAAACCACAAAAATCGCCTTGTCGATTATTATTGTTTTGCCCTTGTCTGCGAGAAGGGAATATCAAGAAAAACAGAAAGCAATCCATCCAGTATAAAAACACGAATGAAACCCGGAAAGGCATCAGTTTTATTTAGCTGTCGTAACTCGTAGTACAACAATCACAACTTTAAAAAGCAGTCATGAAGGTATTTCAATTGAAATCTATTTGGCTGCTGAATTATTCAATTTAGATAAAAATAGTAACAATAAGCTACAATTTTAAAAATTATTTTAGATCTTTGTTATCGCCGCTTTAATTGTCGCCGTGGTTGCTGATCACTCACCTTATTATCAGCCAAGCTACTCCCCCTACCCGGAATACAAACCGGAGTACAAACCGGAGTACAAGCCGGAATACAAGCCGGAATACAAGCCAGAATACAAACCGGAATACAAACCTCAATACAAGCCGGAGTATAAGCCGGAATATCCAGCACAAAAGCCGTATTACCCAGCCCAAGCTTATAAACCGACTTATCCCGAATACAAACCGACCTACCCCGAATATAAGCCAGCTTACACCGAACACAAACCGGCTTATCATGAACCAACGTATGCCCACCCTGCCCCAGCATACAAGCCTGCTTATCCTGAATACAAGCCCGCCTATCCTTCACCACCAAAGTACCCATCCTACACCCCAACCTATCCAGTAAAATACTAACAAAAGCGAACTCATATTTGTGGTCATGTTATTTTGTCAGCAAAGAATTTGCCATTCATGAACGTTCAATAAATGTTTGTCTTCATCAAATATGAAATATTTTTATCATTCTTTTGGAATTCTTTATTTTTTTTTATTGTACTCATTCATTTTGGATCAAACCTTCTAAATGCTAGTACATCTTCTTTTAAAATAATTGGAAACAAGGCTGAATATTTAATTCGGTTGAATATATGATCCGAATTATCGAATTATTTATTCTAACATGTGATATTTTTATCTCTCAGCTGTTGTTGGAATGCATGGCTGAGGGTTTGTCTTTGTAAACTTACAAAGTAGAGCACAGCATCCAACCATTTCAAGCAAGATATTAACATCCCTTTACTACGCTCATTCAAAATGGAACGACAGTAATAAATCAAATTGTTTTGGTTTTTTTAAATGACCAAATTAAGAAAAATCCAAGCGCGATGTTATGGTATCGTTGAACACAAACAATATACTGCTGTTGTTTAACATGACTATTACACCCGATTCTAAAGGTTTTATACAATCGAGTCGAATAATAATTAAAAATTTCTTGTTAGATTTTTTTACTGTATAGTCACGTTCATTGTATTCCGTTCAAGAATTTGGTCCTCTTATACGAACGTTAACGATAAACCTACAGCAAAAAGATTAATAATTATAATCAAAGCCATTATTGTGTATAGTCATAGCCAGCATTAAAGCACCTCGTCAATGCACGTCACTGTGTAATACAGGAAATTAACACAAGTTGTCTAGAATCATGTATTCTTGTTTATGAATATCTTGTTAGAGATTATCGTTTAATTTTGTATCGCGTTGTGTAAAAAGTCAAATTCAAACAAACCATATTGGAAAATTTATTTTATTATGGAAACGAACTGTGAAGGTACTAGATAGTGCTGTATGAGGTAATCAACACAACGCGATGGCCACAGTCTGCACGAAATGGTTACCGTCTTCATCAGCGCACAGATGTTCTATTATTACAGTATGCTGGCGCGCTTCAACAGCAGCAATATGACTTTCTAATTGTCTGTCTATATATCCGTGGTGGTACACCTCAAGGAGAAATCTACGTTCTTTCTAACGATTTCCGCAAAAAAAAGTGAAAATGCAATCACTAATCTCATTTCTATGCTGCTTCAGATGGGAAAAGAAAAAACAACCGATTCATTAAGATGGGATCTTTAGTAATAGGCGAAAGTAAGAGAGGTGGAGCTATAGTTCTAACTTCACTCAATATAAAGTTGTGGACGGATGCATCCGTGTTCATTGTCAAGGCATCAGTTGAGCCGAGTACAGCCGCTATCACACTAGGTGCTTCATCAACGTTGAAAAACAAAACATGAAGGTATGCAATCCTTTAAATATTGGCATCAAAAGATATTTAGAGTCAAACTTCGCATCTTTTCTAGGTACTGTTTATTATCGCCGCCTTGTTGATGGTCGCAGTTTCAGGCCAATCGCTCTTAAGACAACATCTTTTCCGTTCCAACCGGCTGGATCCCGATTCCGAAATTCAAATCGGAAGTTCTCAGCGTGACTACCGTGAACCAATCTACAGGTATGGCGATCGCCAATTAGAAGAATTACCAACCCCTAGGCCACATTTTATGTTCTTTGTAAAAAGAATGAAAAAAATGCTTCTCGTTTGAATGGGTTTAGTTAACCCAACATCAGTTATTTCCGAGTCTGTTATTGTAGTGCTTTTCTTTTGTTTAACTATAGTATTCTTTAAAACGGTTTGATGTGTACTGGGGTTGATTCCGGGTGCAAAATGGATGAAAATGAGCTTAAAGATGCACAGATGGTTGCATCGTAACGATTTTAGTCAATAAATGGTGTAGACGTTGAAAGTCAATTTTTATTCGTCCTGTTTAAAGTTAGTCTATCATTAAACGCATCAAGGTAAAATCCTTGCCCAATTTATTCCTTCCACTTTGCTGGATTTCCAGCAGATAAAGAACACTGGAAAATTGATGAGCCACTTTTCAATTTTTATTAAATGTGAAAAGTATGTCCTAGGACGAGTAGCATATGCACGCATCACCCGAAGTCCAAACCTCCAGACGAGGAATGCAAATTCGTTTCAAGCATAGTTTATTCCAAATGGACATCACGAATTGGACGTTTATAAAATAAGATTAAGGATAAACGATTTGTCCGGATTTGTCGTCATTGGACGGAATTTTCCAATTCAGACTAAAGAATTTTATTAAAGAATTGATGAATTCCATCGTGGAAATAATATGGCTAATGTAGCTAAAATAAAAACAAACCTTGGATTCGTGCCTACATTTTAAGAGAGCCAACCCTTCCGGTCGTTGATTGGGTCCAGGATTTGCTATCAGACAAAATTAAAAGTTTTCAATTGATTCATAACTGTGACATTCCCAATCAAAACCCCTGATGCCTTGATCAACACGATATAGATGTGCGTCACGAATCAGTCAAACCATAACAAGTGACAACGCAACATTTTGTGCGACGATATCAATCGAGATTTTTTGAATTTTTGAATTTTATAATTCTGAGACAAATTGTAATTGGTAATAAAAAGGACAACGTCTAACCTTTTTGAAATCTGTTTAAAAAAGCGCGAAAGCAATGGAAACAAGTCTCCATTTAAAAAAAAAACATAGGTACTATAGACATCACAACATTATTTCCTGCCAAAATGGTTGCCGCAACAGGTGTTGATAAGGTTGGCTGGAACCGGCTGGAACTGTCGGTACTGGTAACTCTTACTGGTAACTGTCGGTACTGGTAACTGCTTGCACTAGTGCAAGCAGCTGCAAAACAGTCATACAATTATGGGTTATTATCCCTACTTATTTTTTCATGTTTTAAATATTAGTTTACTTAACCAAAAAGTGCCCCTATATTATGACTAATAAGGAAAGTTGACTTATACAGAAAGGCTTGAAAAAGGTTTGATCATTTCTCGTGTCTTCAACTTTAGAAGAACCAATGAGCATAACAGCCGAAATGCAAGCGAAAAGCTTTTTCCCTCAAATATCAACAAAATCGATTGAAATTTAGACAATTAAATGAAATAACTCTCTTCGTGTTTTATGGAACAGGCCTATACTCACTAATAATTCCTTCATTAACCATTTTTTCGTTTCAGTTTCTTCTGCTGATCGGTGATTGATTGCATGTATTAAAAGTGCCGCCGTATTTATACTTATTTCCCCTATGACCTGTTTCCTCCTATGCTTCGAATAGGGTATACAATATTTTAACCTAATTGTGTTAAATATTTTGAGCTGCATGCGCCATCGATTTAGGTTAATATGTTCACATTCACGTTAAATTGGGTTAAATTAATGATAAACATTATACCGTATCAGATCCATACAGTATGTGTATTTAATTGGAAATCGGGTCAGCTGCCGCTGATGGCATCTGCGTCACTTGCTTTATCCATACAACTCGGCTGCCTTCTGCAATGTATACAACTGTGAAACGCGCAAAAAAATAAATGAGACAATTGCAGAACATCTGGTAACCCAGTTTCCAATTTGAAAATATCTAGCAACATTCTGTATATAGAATTGACAAGAATTGATTCATATTATTATATTGATACTAAGTATACGGACTTCACTTTGTTCCGTGTTCTTGTGTCTCTCTTTTATTTTGAGACAACTAACCCATCAAACACCTGTTGACACTGAAAAGGTATAGGAAGAACTTCTCAGAGTACGTTCATTACAGACATTTCCAATTTTCGAGGAAACCCACATGCTGTGAAAACGGCACAGTAATACAATATGTTACAAGTTAACTTGTAAAAAAAAAGAGAGACATGGAACGAAAGCTTTCTAAACGTGAATGCACTCTACGGACTGGACTGGACTCTGCATCGCGGGGAAAGTAAGAAACATAAAAGCGCAAAGGTAATCATAACTACTTTTTAAATATATGTGTTTGTGAAGAAGTAACATTGTTCATAGAACAAATATTTCGAGATTTTTGGAAGCCACTTTCACCACGATTTCTGTACATGATACCATAGTATACGTAACTAGTAAAAGTATGCGGCAATGAAAAATTAAAAAAGTACTATGACAATTGAAACAGTGCATAGAGTATCATATCGTCTATAGTCAGCAAAAAGCGTTTTACGCATCGTCATTGTCATCTTTCGTTGTCGGCAACCACAATCATACAAACAAGAGAAAGCAAGAGGTGGAGTCTGCTAACACACTTGGTCCTCCGAGCCGCGTTCAGTAGCCTACATAAATACTGGTACGTACACTGTTGGCGCAATGCGAATGAAGCGTTAGTTCAGTTCAGCCCCTACCGGTTACCGCATCCTAATAAATAACATGAAGGTACTGTGTTTTGTTTTTTCTCGTTTCTTTGAAGGCCTACAGTAGTATAGAGCACCGTTTTAATATCCCTTAATTCTATAGGCGTTTATCGTCGCAGCTTTGTTGGTGGTCTTGGTTTCAGGTCAGCCGCCCTACAAGCAGATTCTCTTTCCCAATCATCCGGCCACCGCAAACTTCATAGGACCAAACGTTCGTGAGCCGGCCTTTCAGCATAATGTTGCCTACGATCCAGAACACCGGCCGCCGTCAATGCCAAAAATTCTCATCTTTATGTCAAAGATAAGAAAAATGTTTCTTGCTTGAACGTGCTAATTGTATATACTTACCGGGAAGAGTCATTCACATTTTACCCAAAGTTGTATTCATTGTTTTTTTTTTAAATATGTCTTAATGAATGTTGATAGCGGTAATTCTGTATACGTGGAAATCAAAGCGAATGCCGCTATATGTTATGCACAAATTTAACTATAAATTATTTGGTAAAATAAAACTAATCATTGTGTGACAGCTTAAATAGTTTCACATCTTTTGGACTTTTTTTCATTTATTTTTTTTTTTTTACAGAGAGTAGTTATATTGGAGTGATATTGCGTACGTTGCACTTCAGTTTGAAAGTTGCTGCACTGCACTGTATACTTTGAAGCTGGAAAACGAAGCGAAAACGCGGAAACCATGGGGCGAATTCAGACTCACCCCATTTATTTTAATGTCTCTGTAAAGTGGACGACTAGTACTTAAACCAGATGCAAAAAAAATGTCCAGTAGACTTTCCATAATTTTAGCAAAACGGAGAAAATAAACTTTAGTAATTAAGTTATTAGCTTCATTGAATTGTGCACTACTTCGAACAATCGATTGCCTACAGTGTAAGCCTTTGAAATCAACAATTTTCAAATATCGCTGGTATCTTTCTTTTTTCTTACCCTTTAGCTATAATAAGAGAAAGTCAAACACCAGACAGCGAATGAAGCCCTCGTTACAAAAAAGTAAACGCTAGTGCCGGAAATTTGCTGATCCATACCCGCATACGCCCGCATAGGTGTAAATTGTCTCTATCGCGACCGTCTTAGGGCCATCAAGGGCTGGCACCGCCAAATTTCTTTAGGGCATTTTTTGTAGGCCGCCGATCTCGCATCCAAACATTTATTACAACACGATGAGATTTTTCCCAACTAGCGTCCGGTACTGTAATTGAACCGTGAAGCTCAGGGAGTTTCGCAACATATTCCACAGCACTCATATAATAACCTAGAATTTGTAGGAAACGGCTCTCTCTTTCCTTTGTTCTACTCCATTTCGTCCTCGTATTTTTTTTTTGTTTCTCATTCTTTTGATTGAGCTCGGACCTACTCTTGGAGATGTTCGCCGCACATATTTTGACAACTCAAAAGAGCACCTTTCGTGTTACCTCCTTTGATGTTTGAAACTATATACTCCGCACGCATCCGGATTCCGGAATACATACTTGAGTATTCCCAGAGAGGTTCTTCTGTCGTCAACAAGGTGATAATTGTTGTGTGCCTTTTTCAATTGTTTACTATTCCTTTTATTTTTATTTTACAATGAAAACTGCGCGAAAACTGCGTGATTGTTGAATAACAAAATAACAGATCAGGTAACAAGGAATAGGACTTGATTTAAGATAATTGAAAGAAAAGAGCGACGTGAAAGTATAAACCTCTTCGATCCGCTCTTATGCAAAATATCAATGTAACCGGTAGATGTCGAAAGGCATGCGTGAAAGCCATGGTGAACGTATAGGACCTGGTGATCACTTCTCAAGAGGGTCTCCACGACTATTTGAATTGCATGACACCGTCAAGCACCCTGCACCCCATCTGGAGCGCCAGAATAAGAGCCGTCTTTTATTATTATATGGATATGTCTTTTGCTTCGTCTTGTATCCAGATTTCCGATTATCTTTTAATAATGATATTCTCTGTTCGTCATGTACCGTATACTAGAAGAATGCAAATGGAGTATATAGCTGCTATCGCCATTTGGAATTTGCATCCAGAATAAAGTGGCAGTTGCAAGTTTCATTGCTTGTACAAAAGTTTATATTGACCATCACTATTAAATGTACAATATAAAGACGGGTAGAGAGACATGATCTCTCCAAACATCAAAGAAGCTATAAGGACATCTTTTATTGGTAAATGTTTGTTTTTTTTCTTCATTCAAACACTAAAACTCTTTAAGTTTTTTTATCGTCCTTTTTCAATTCGAACGACCAACGGGACTCTTTATGGCTCGTGACGAACGTGCTTTATGTGTTGTCCGTTTCAGACGTGGAGAAGAGCATCCTTCAACATCTGGGGGAGCGATCAATGAAATGAAAAGAAGGATCGTATAATAGTACGGAAGACAATAAGAATTTTTTTTGCATAATACAAGACAGAGAGCTGTAAAAAAATGATTTAGGTTCCTTAATTCATGAAAACATGTTGGTACTAAAAAAAATGAGGACGGATTGATATCAACAGAGCGAAAAGGGACGTCAAGGAAAGAGCTTCTAGAGTCTACGAGACAAGTAATATGGATTTATTGATATGTAGCTTGCATATTACAGAGGATTTCCTTGACAACGTTCTCAGACATACTTGTCAGTGTATTGCATTTCACATTAGATCGACATGGATCTGGTACCTGAATAAAGATTACTGGAGAGAATCAATGTATAAACTTTCACAAATTTTTAGTCAATTTCTCTAAGCAAGTCAATGGTATCCTCTTTTCGATCGAAGCGCAATTTGTCAAGAGACGGCAGTCTAAATAATGTAGCCTACTGTACAAGATGCAACGTGATGTGAATGCTACCTTCGTTCATAATAGAAGTCGTTGCTGATGGCATTTCATCTACTGCCGCGACAAGAAAATATTCCTACAGCTTAAGATGTGTCGATGCAATCGACAATTGGTATGACGACGTACTCCGTCATTCGGTTTATCAAGTCATCATATCGTCTATACCCTCTATACCGTCTATACCCCCTATTCAACAAATATTTGATGAAGAGAATGATGAATGTCTTTCTGTTATTATAGGACTGACATGGCAATATGGTCCCGGCTAGTACGCTTTTGTATTCCTCAGAAAAGCTGTAGATTTATTTACCATTTGAATTATGACAAAGATAACTATTATACATGGATGTTCCCTGTTCCGAAAAAAAAAAGAAAAAAAAACGGGAGGTCACCTTCCTAGCGTGCAGATGACGTATCAATAATTAAATTTGACTTCGCTTATGATTATTACAAATTGAAATTAATAACGATTTGAGTACTCCAAGGTTATTTCCTTTGTGATTGATGAACCAGATTAAACAAATGCGTTTAATGTTAAAAAACAGAGAAAAAAAAAACAAATTTCTCGCTGAATGAAGCGATAAATGAATGATTATATAAGTGGAAATATCGGTCTCAACAGCGTTATCCTTCCAACCGTTCATAATGAATTGTATCGCCCACGCTAAAATGGTGTCCAATCAGTTGGACCAGTGAATCTGGATGCTGCTCACTGTCTTAATTGCGAAGTGTTTGACAACTGAAAACTCAGATATTGCTTGGATAATATAACTTGACACAAACGTGGGAGTATCGATCCTTTGTGGGACTAACATGAGAATTGACTAACTGAAGCGAAAACTCCGATCAAATATAAAATCTAATCAGATTTACATTGGCGTCATTTTTTTTGCTATATACGGCGCGCACCGCGGTGCACGTTGCTAAAAATATTCAAATGATTGTTCAAATTGTAAATTGAGTAGAAGAATTTCTATAAGAAAAAGAAAAAGAAAAAAAAAGACGACCGTTATATCTTCAGGCAGAGTAAAAGGTCGAACTGCGCACTTTCACATTTTTCAAACTCAAAACTCACTGCCGAGGTACAGTGAGCAACTGACTAACGATGTGAAAACGTAATTGAATACAGGCATCAGTGTGCGGCATTTCACTCAATAGGCAGCTGAGCGTTTTCCTTTTAAATTTGAGAGTCTTTTCTGTAACGGATTTCATACTTTGCTGAAGCGTCCTGCAATTATTTATCGAACGCGTCTTAACTTGCACACATGTCGTTTTTTTATAACCATATCAATTTGCGTGTTTAATATTTTGGTCCCAGTTCAGTTGACATGCGTTGAAATAAAGCGATGGAAATGTTAAGACCTCGTCTGCTATATGATGGTGTTTGAAAGAATCCTGATTGTCTTGATTAATGCCGCGCGTTTCAAACCACATTGGTTATTACATTTCTTGTATAAAGGAGTGAAATGGTGGCGATCATTTCTGCCATTTTCTATGGGGCATTGGGGCCACAATCGAAGACGGACAGGACGTAGGCGGAGGCCGTCTATGTATGGATGAATAGAACCCTTTCATCCTTTCTAATCTGAGCGACGCGGCACGGCCGGTCGGAACACGAAATCCTTTTGAAGTGCTCTATAGCTGTTATAGAAAAAAGGCGAATAAGATGCTCGTCATCGGACAAACGTCAGCAATAGTGAAAGAAGGAACGGAGAAAAGAAAAAGTCGGTTCGAACTATACATGACGGACGGATATCAGTCGCTATTTTTTTTTTTTCGCTGGAAAGTTATAGTTGCTGATTCTCCAAAAAAGTGTTGACGAGTTTTTGTAGACCGCAAGCGGTTTCCTTCCTTTCTCCGCCGGGATTCGCCGTATAGCCAATTTTCGAATGGATTTGTTTGACTATATAGATATATATATTCACTGCAACTCATGCGAAACATTTGCCTAGATTCCAATTCGTTTCTCAGTTGTCCCAGATGTCCTCTTTCTTTTGTGCAATATTGATGAAAATCTGCTCACGAGTTCTGCCAGTTGGCGAATAACACCAAACAACAAGAACGAACTTGGACTGTTTTGGCATGGATCTATACTTGGATCTATAGCGAAGAAGATAAACAGCAACGGTACAGAAGTCTCTTAGCGTTTGTTTAAGGTTCCCTTTTTATTTTGCTTACGTCAAAGATAAATACACGAAAATAAAAATTTGTTGAAATGACGTCTATATAGGTTTCTGGTTTCCATAGTTACATGATTTGTAACACTGTGAATTCTGACAATGCATATTATACTCATATCAGATGACAGCAGTGAGTCTTTTGTTTCGTGTTTGTTTATCACAAACATGTGATTCCCGTCGCCGCCGCTTAACGGCCGCGGTATAATGGTATGCCATAAGAGGATGAAGCGACAAGAACTGCTAGCCGGCTGCGTGTAGGCGGCAAAGGATAGAAGAGTATTATATAGAGAAGAAGCAGCTCAATGTTAATACACTGAATATAAGATCCTGGCAGGATTCATATATACATTCATTATTCAATGCGAATAGTTCGTGTCATATGGGAGTAGATATGGCCGCCGCCCTGCTGCACTATAGAGGTTATTTATATTCAAGAGAGAACTGATCCATTATATTTTCTTGATTCAGGGCAGCAGCCAAAAGGAAACGAAGCAGATGTTTCATATGTGCGCCGAAAAGCGCGAGAGGGATGAGCGTGACTAGCGAAGCGGGAAACTTTCGAGATCGTGGCAGCAATTCTCATTAGCGAAGAGAGAACTGCTGGCGAGCTCTACAGGGCACGCTCTTAAGCGATGGGTTTATAGAATAAGAAGCGCGTGAGCGGTCGGAATCTCCATTTGAAGCAATTGTGGAGGCTGCTGTGGGCCAGCGTGAATAAGGCATTTCAAAGAGACTGTAATTTATCTGAGCTGCTGTTTCTTCTTCTTCTTCTATGTATACTACTGGGCAATTTTCAATTAGATTTTGATATGAACACACAACAAAACCCTTACGGTGCTGTATCGTTTTGATATTTCACGCCGCCGAGTCCTACGTTCACAGAAAACGGACATTCGTTCTGCCTTTGTAATCCAGTACGAAGAAATATAATCCCGGGCTGCTCTGCGCAAATCGATACTAATTGAAGTTGATGGAATGTTCAGCTGTCTAGTTTTCCTATACGGCACTTCTGCAAGACGACAGCGACTTTCACTGGCAATTGCAGGCAATGGAGTCAAGCAGCTGTGCGCAGCTATATTGAAACAGTTGCCCGAGACAGCAAGTCCAGCAACCTCTTCGTCGCCGTCAAACCCTCACGGGAATCGCGGAACTTTCTTCTCCTCTCTCGCCGTCTGATTCCCGGGCCATTGATTTCAATTACATAAACGGAGCTATCGCTAAATGTCTTTTTTTTTTACAAGTTGTGAATCTATCCTTATGTATAGAGATGCGAACACCGATTATTCTTCGATTCATCCAACTCCATTTCCTTGCTCTTTGGCTCGTGTCCTGCGCCGTCTTTTTCTTTTTCTTCCCTCATCGCCGCGTTTTTTTTTTCTTTTTAGTTTTGTTCGCTATGAAATCACACGTCGTTCGTGATGGTGATGTGGCGGTACGCGGAGCCGGAAGGAAGGAAACGAAAGGGAAGCTTTATACGCGGGTCGGCTCTATATGCAAGAAAATTGGCAACCAAACAAAGCAGCTGAGTCTGAGTCTGAGCGAAGAATAAGGAGCGATGTGTATACATAATAACGGGTCGCTGTTGCTGCGCTATATGAAACGACACACACACAATGACACACACATTTATTTACTTTATAACAAGCGAATTTTGTTGTTGTTTTGTTTCAAATCTTTTTGTTTTTTTCTTTTTTGTCGATGTAATTTTGGCACCAAACTTTGTTGTTTTATAGAATTTACCACAGAAGAGTCATCGGACATTGTCGATGTGAAAATTGTATTAAAAAAGCCTTAATGTCTCGTCCTATATCTAATATAAAGTAGTAGTTACATATTGTAAAGATAAACGGATCAATGGCCTCACACTTACCGCCGCGCTTAATGTATTACAACTACACAACCAACGAAATGAGATTCCGCGTTGCGTTGACTGATAATTTGAGTTCATCTCCATTTTCCACATTTGCCGGCCATTGGAAAAAAAAGGATCCCACCCAAAAGAATCCCAATGTCCTACTATAAGACAACTACTCCGAAGAGACTCGTGTAGGATATGTCAGACCAGACTGGGGAACGAGACGAGACGAGCAGCGCAGTGAAAATAAAGAATATGAGGGCATTATATGGTAGGCCGAGAAAAGAACGAGTGAAGAGAGAGAGCTATACTATATGGAGAGTAGTTTTTATAACAAATGGAGATTGGATTCACACAGGGACCGCTCGGGACTAGCTAGACATACACAGAGAACCGCGAAAACGCGACGAGACTGTGGCCACAAAAACGTTCTATAAAGATTCCATCGCGCGCGCGTTTGCGCATGATGGTTTCACTGTTATTCCGGCCACGAAAATTGGAAGGAAGAACAAAAAAAGAAAAAATAAGAAAGAGAAGAAGAAAGAAAGAGTACGCAAGAAGAAAGATGGATGAAGAAGAAAAGGGAAGCAATCTATTGGACTGAGAGACAGCATGCCCACCAGTTCACACGGAGCGGCGGTGGCGTCGGCGTCGCTCCTGAATGGGAACCACAGCGCATGGTGCCGCCCTGCTATAGTGTGTACACCGACGTACGTACAAAAGCTAGACGGAAGATACTGTCATATCCGCAGTTGGTTGGTGAATGGCGAGACATTCACAACTGTTTTTACGTCGCATCTCTTCGTCCCTTGTTTTCGAGAAACTGACACGACGTTTGAGGTTGGTATCGTCATCCGCAATTTGTCACTTTCGAATTTCATCCAGCCGTGATGGATGCGTTCGCGTAAACCAACCCAATCGTGTGGTGTTCAATCGACCCCATGACGGATTGAAACGTTGTCAATTTCTCTTTGAACTGCCTGGCTGCTTTGGCATTTCCGTCACTTATTCCCCTCCATTTGTTGGGTTCTCTGCTGGGAGGAAAGAGCGGCCATAGGGGGGTGGTGGTGGTAGAAACGGCCCAGCAGTAACGGCAGACATCATGGATCACTGGACAATATCGTTGATGATGGCTTGCACTCTGGCCGTCTTTGCCACTTGGTCGGGTGTTTATTCCCAGCAACCCATGCTGATGATGGCTGAAGTGGATATCGCTGCAGTGGATAGTGCCGGACATCATCTTCATTTCGACATGGATTCTCCTTTGGATGGTGAGTTGTGTAGTTTTGCTGACGCAGCGCCCCTTTTATTTCCCGCATGGTCTCATGGTCCCATCAACTCAAATGTAAACAAAAAAAATGGAAAGAATAAAAGAAAAACCATCAGACAATAGACTTTAACGACCTGGCGGAGGTTTCGTGATTAAATCCGTTCCTTTCGCGGGAGACAAATTGAATTATTTACTACTCGTAAGTTTCTATTCGAAAAACATTCTAAGCGGCATGACATGATGGCATGACAAGCGACGTCAAGTACGTGATGGTAATTGCTCTAGACGAGTATGAGAAGAGGAGAGAGAAACAAGACAGTTTAATGACATAGAAAAGAGTTTTGAGTACGTCAACATGTTTGTTCCATTACTTATTCAAAATTTGCTGGTTTGTTTGAATTTTTTTTATCTGCCGCTCTGAGAACATCAGCGTATGATCAAATATATTTATTGGCTACAAAAAAAATTCAAATGAGAATGAAGAGACAAGGCAACACTCAAATCCCATAAATCGAACTGTTTTGCTTGTTCACAGCAAATTCAGTTAGCGTGAATACGTTAAGGAAAACAAATAAAGCGTGAAATATTATTGTATACTCACCCATGTCGCCACCTTATACAAAATGGGAAACGGCTCAGTGGAGCGCAAATGAAAAATTTAAACACATGCAGGGAGGCTAGTTGGATCGCTGTATATAGTTGAAATAAAAGTAAACATTTTTCACATCTAGCTATAAATCAGCTCCGTGCATTTGCTTGAGCAGCGACGGGATAGCGCAAATGAAGCGAGAAGAAGAAGATGTGCGCTTATTTGGATACGGTACACGTGCCGTTTTGGTTTGCAAGTTACGTGATGGTGACTTCCTTGGGCGTTTTTTTATTAGATTAATAAACGTGAACAATTTGAACCACATGCAATGAGAGTCTCAACGATTGAGCGCGCCCTATATTTGCCGGGGCCTTTTACAAAAAAATTCATCTTCTTATCATGGAAGATTTGTAGCCTATATACCAGCACACAACAGCCAATCAAGGATTTTGGTTTCTTGTTTACGGTCGAATTGGTTTCAGGGAAGATCGGTCGGAATATGGGTGACAGGCGGGTCGATAAGGAGAAAGATGGGACGGGCAATTAATCGGTTGATCATGATTGATTGATTGGATTGGATTGGATTCTCTCTCTCTACCGCGTTCTATATAGCTAGTATCTGCTTCACACACATCGTCTATATCAATAACGGGGATGCGCTGCTGACGCCAGACAATGATGAGAGTGTATTGACACAGATATCGCATCGACGTTTGCTGGTGGTGTTGGGTTTCATCAGGGTCTCATATAAGTAAACGAGATGATGATGAAAAAATAAACATCCAAGTTATATAGCGCGAAAAAGACTCTGAAAAGAGGAAAGTTTGAGAGTACAACAAGAGAACCTGTTAATAGTTTTGGGCGACTGGCAAAAAAATAACAATAAATACACACAGAAGCCAAGTTATATATAATGGGAAAGGTGAGTTTTGCTGTTGATGTCGATCGATATAATCACGACGCCCATTCTGCGTTAGCTCGATCAAAGGGGAAGAACTTGACGCTTTTCCCAATGATCCATAAGAGTATATATATGGATACAGTACACAGCACAGCAAGACCTCATAGAGTTGAAGAGAAATCAGTGACGCACTAGTGGTGATGATCGGGTTGCATGTCGGCTAAGAAGAGATTGTCTTACCAGTTACCATTAGCCCTAGTCCCATCAAGCTCCCTCTACATAGAACTCTAAAAACATCACACAGCAGTATACAGGGCCATTATATTGCTACCAATCTCTATCCAGCTCCCTTCTTCTGTGATGGTTTTTCCCTTTTGCCTTGGATTCGATCCGTTCTGTAAAGAGGTCCATTTCTTTTTGCCTTCTTCGTCTGCCCATTGCCCGAATGCCCGCCGCTACTGATGATTCGACAGCAGCGCCATGGTCGGTCTTCCCAGCATCATCACCACTTTTAGCTTATATAATCAAAAATATATCGTTTTCCTTTTTTTTTTTAAGATTCTCTCTCTTTTGAGTCCGCTGGATATAGTTGACTGGCCATCTAAAAAAAAAACTCGCCAAAACAGCAGTCATCATCAAAGTCCTTATATTATGAATCGGGAAAGCTTCTTTTCTCCCATTTTCTTCTTATTTTCTTTCTTTCTTTCTTTCTCTTTCATATTTTTCAAGTATATAGCCCAGGCTGTAGCTCATCGATTTTGTCATCTCTCGCTCTTTCACACTTCGGTGACGACAGCGGCGGCTGATTGGCGAGTTTTACTCACTTCCTTTTTCTCCTTTCATTTTTCTTTCTTTCTCTTTCTCTCTCCAACTTTTTCTTCTTTCTTTCCATCTTTTTTTTTTTTGTTTGTCTGCGCTATGCGGCCCTCCGCTTTTGTATTCCATAAAAGCTTGGTGTGCGCGAGAGAAAAACTGTGTACAAAATTTGAAAAAAAAGAAAAGAAAAAACTATTTTCAAACTGGAATATAAAGAGCGGAAGAAAACTAGTGGATGAGACAGGCACACAAAGATATAGACCTGCTGAGAAGAAGAAGCCAGTTTCAAGTTTTTGGCTTCAACTGCAAAAGGAACAAAGACAAGAAAGTACATGGCAATTTCCGTTTGAGAAACGTAATTCTGCAACTAAGTTATTCCTGTACATAAAAGCGCACTCGCACAGTAACGGTACGAAAATTCAAAAAAAAAAAAAGTTTGCACAGCAGCAGGAGCGAGATATCTAGATTCTCTTTGTCGTCGACTTGTCTTTATGTTTTCTGTTCCCGAACTAAAAACACAAGTGAAATCATACAAAAAGTTTTTGAATAACGGAAATCATGTTTTGTTTTTGAATATTTCGCGCTCCCAAGTGGATCAAACGTGTATGTATATAGTGTCTGTCTGTCAGTGTGGTCCTATATAGCTACTATATAGTTTCTTTTCCTTTGTAGTTTTACACATAGTAGCTCCGACTCTCTTCAAAGACTCTGTGATTGTTACGAATGAGATGGATGGGGAGGATCTCGGTAAAAGGGCAAAGGATTGATGAATGAATGAAAGTCAAGCTGCTATATGTAGAGAGAGAGTGGCCTGTATATGGCTGGCGTGATAGCGGTGGGCGGTGGAAGTCCATCATAACGGCCGACAAGACGAGCTATATAGTAGTGCAAGAACTTGGATTTTCTTCTCCTGTTGGGATTAACGTCAAGATGTTGATGGATTCAGCTCAACTGCAGAGTCCAGAAGAAGACGCTCCGTCAGTCATTACAGCGTTTGTATATACAGTTTGGAGTGTATTCGCAACTTCGGCCGACTATGTACTGACTTGTCTTTTTTTCCTTTCTGCCTCCCCCTCGATCATCTGAACAGAAACAATCACTCCTCATGTGGATACATCATCAAGATGGGCTTGTGTACTTTCAGGGATGTGACTCGACTTTCCTTCTACCATCAGCAGAGTGAATGTGTACTCAATAGCTTATGGACGTGTATACGGAGAGAAGGACTCGATGATCCGTACCGTTGTCCCGTCAACACGATCAATAGATTCAAGATTCTAAATCAACACTACAGCCTATAGCCTTACACAAATATATAAACTCTGACGTCTACTACTCTTCGTCAGAAAGGAAAACTAGTTTTCCTCTTTGTTGTGTTATTGTACTTATAGATGAGATCAGCTGAGCCAAAAAAGGAAAACTTTGTCAGGAGTCAGGGGCGTAACTCACCGGATATAATGGTGATTCTGTTTTTCTTAACTGCGTTCGGATGAATATTAAAAGACTAAGAGTATATGTAGAGGGCGTGACGAATAATCGAGAATATCATTTTCCTCTCATATTTTTATTCAAAATTTAATAACCTGAAGTTGGTCATTTACCAAGTTTTACCATGGGCCTATCATTTTCTGCATATGAATTTGCCATCGCTTCGCACTGCGCCTCAGCAAACTATGAGCACAATATAAAAATTGGCGATTTGTCAACGACAATAACGACGACAGGCTGCGACAGCCCAACAGTGTTTGTTTTTATTTTATACTAAGCGATCGTATAATAAAATCCTCGATTGTAAAGTGCGGACATGGGCAAAAAAGAAAAAAAGATAAAGATAGATATTGAAAATACCGCGGCCGCCCACGTCTATCAGCGACCGCATCACTACTCGTTTACGTCAAAACGGAGACTGCGGCCGTAAAAAAAAAAAACTCCCCGATATCCTAGACGAATTTCCTTTGAAAAAAAAAAATAAAAAAATTTATTCAGCAAAGTAGATTGTAAACCGGATCGCCAAGCTTCAGTGGAGAGAAACTCAAATCAAAAAAAGAGTATAAAGACCAAAAGACGAGTGGCAGGCAATCGGCAAGGATCACGACAAGAGCCATCTCTTTCGATCGATCAATCGAAAACATGTTCGTTTTTTTTATGGCCGTTTCCCTGATATACTTTGGTGGTTATTCTTTGCTGGCATGTGGTGCCTTATGGGCTGTTGTAAGCAACGAATAAATGCATATTACATTGTATTTACCATAGAGAGCCAGTAGGCCAACCTTTTTTCTGCTTCTTTGATATATAGATGATGTATCTTATATGTTGTACACTACACTACACTACAGTATACATCATGGACCTATTTAAAAAATGATGGATGCACAACGCCGCCGGGTGTACAAAAAATAGAGTAGCCGATTTTGCACTAAAAAATGAAAAGCCTTTTTTTCCCAGCACAGAAAGCTCACAATACATCACACATGCAACACAGAACATTGAATAACAGAACAAACCCGCAGCTACTGCTTCTTCATTCTATTTCGCTCGACTCTAAAAGCTTTTTGAAGAGAGGACGGCGTAGTATGTGCTGTGATGTCAAATATATTCCAGCAGCACTACGCTAAACAGCTTGGTCTCACATCTCACGTAATCGGACGGGTGGTTACATCTAGAGTTGGCTGACGGCCTTTTAGCAGCGGGCCCGAACAATAAAGGAACCTTCTTACATTTCCGAGAAATTCAAATGAGGATATTAAAAGGGAATTGTTCAACACCACAAAGGAAGTGTTGGGCGACGGTGTAATAACGAGACCGACACGGCGGTAATGACTTTACATAATAACGAGACGACGATGTGGGAGTCGGATGCATCCGCGATGGAAACGTTTCCTCTTGAGAGATCACTGAAATCTAATTGGTCGCCTAGCTGCACTATAATATCCGCGTTTGTGGTTGCTGCTTCAGACGATCCATTTACCCTCTTTTTTTGGCGTTGTTTTCACTTATAGACACAGAGATAACGGCTTGTTATTACTGCCTCAACGTTTCCAGCAACGAGATTTGTAATCGCTACGCCATAGAAACGGCTTGCTCAACAGGTAGAGTAGCATTTCATGGACTTAATCTCTATTGATCGAATCGGATATATCCGCTATATTTAGTTGCTGACAGACAGTAACTTGAGATATGATTACGACAATTTCTAATACTTGTATACGCAGCTGACGATTATTCCAGTGATATGACGGTGTGTTATACGTTTCACGTAATGGACGAGCGGGGGAAAACGGTCGCCGTCACCAAACAGTGTGCAACTACCGAAACATGTTCCTCTCAAGTCGGCTGTCGTCAAAATAAAGAAACCAATCAAACGGTAAAAAATACACTGGTAGTTCCATCTTTTTCTTCCGTCTCTGTTTCTTTATGGCCAATCAAATTTTAATTGATTTCACTACTATATAGTCCACGGAACTGTTCAGTATTATTGCGTTCCCCTCTCTTCTTCGTATTGATCTGCTGCACCCAGTTCCCATTCTCTGTTATTTCTTGTATTCCTTGAAAAGAAATCTTTTTTGGGAGTTACGCTCAACGATCCACCATTGTGTGGGTGTAAAAAATATATAGGAGACGTCTCAAATATCTGACAAAATTACATTATTACTTCACGTTGCATATTTTTTGGTCTATTTTCTTTTGTGATCTATCCTGACTTTATTATAGGTGTGCGTCAGTTGCTGTGACTTGGACTTCTGGTATGGATAACAAATCAATACAAATTCATATTGGAATATAGTAAATTATATTTTCTTTTATTCGTATAAAGCAACGAGAAAGTGGCGTTCAACTCTAGTGATGCCGTTTTCCAGCGCTCCAATGACCGGACGGCCGCTTTCTCATCAGCAATGAGCTTCTTCTATGGTGGACGAAACTGGTCGGCAGCCCTACATCAGTCCCTGATTTTCTGTGTACTCGCCTTTCTGTCGTCCTCAATCTGATCGAACTTTCTTCGTCATCGCTCATTTGAAGCTATACACCTATTTGAACCCCAATCAGTTGTGTTTTGGGGACTTAAAGGGACCTGCCGGTGTTATATGCTCATGATATGCTCATATATATCATGTTGGTAGCCCAAAGGAATTCGAATTGTACGCTACATTTCCTCCATATTTGTTTTGTTTTGTTTTAGCCTAGGCTACAGGAAATATAACATGCTGTTGCTGATGTTTTCAATTTGGGATTGTCGTGGCCCTTAAAGGGAGACGTTGCTGGCATCCCGGTCACGCCGACGCGATAAGGCCCTACGGCACGCGCCGTGCCTTATCACCCGTCATGCAGTTATGTCAAGTCTATTACAGAACAATCAAGAAAACAAAGTGGACGGGTTTCTGTAGTATACTATATATACAGTTATACACGCTTCAGCAGCGTAAAAGTAACAAAATAAAGAAGAGACAGGAGTTGAGAGACAAATCAGCATCGGGTGGTTATACTGATGTGCCATAAGAGATCGAAGAAAGCGTTTCATGGGGCACGAGATTCAAACACGTTCAACCCAGTTACACAACCGCTTCAGTTCATATATTGTCCGCCCTTCATTTGTTTTCTACATGGACCTTTTTCACGCCACCTGCGACCACCTGCAACGCTGGCACCATAAACACTTGAATCGGATTCCAGGTTCCAGCCCCCTCCAAAGACCTCCAAACCTTCAATATTTTTCACTCGATTCATTACCTGCTAATAAATTCAAGAAAAAACCCACAAAAAATGATACACAAGTTCCAAGTTGAATCTTCCTTGTCTTATATAGCGGCTAAAAAATTTACAGCGCTGCCAATAAACATAATAGACAAGGGACCTTTTCGCCAGATAGCGAAGTCAAGTGGCCAGTCGCCAAAACGGGTGAATTTTTTTGTAAATGGCTTTCGAAAAACGGATTTATAATCTAGGTTCGGTTTGTACTTTTGTTCGATTTGTACAAACCCGGTTCGTAGTTCGTATAGGGCTGTGGCCCGGTTAACGGAAACCGGGTAATTACCCGGTTTCAAGAAAATTTTGCCCGTAAAACGGTGCACCGGTTCAGGATTTTCAAAACGGGCGGGTAACGGTTTACCCAAATTGGGTACCCGGGTACCCGCATAGCTGGCGCCATCTAGTAGTCTTATAAAAAATGAAGCCAAATAAAAAAAAACGAAGCCAAATAAAAAATTGCCTTGAAAAAAAATTACTCGTGGTCAGTCCACTTGACTTTAGACGAGAGCTTTCAGCAGCAGGCCAGCAGCATGTTACTTTACTTATATATTTTACCCTAGCCTAGACCCCTAGTGAGTACTGACTGAGTAGTGACTTACTAACTTACCCCGTGTAGACGGAAACGTGACAAGTCAAAGTCACAAGTTTCATCATGGCTAAACGAGGGATAACTCGAAATACAAATGAAATTTGTAGGAAATTGCTTTTAACTGATTATTTATAGAGAAATCCCTTGATGAACTTATAAAAACAGTATTTTCACCGAGGGGTTCGCAACTCAAAAGAATCTCGTACACTTGCCCGAGAATCGATTCTGGAATCCCAAATCAGAATCAAGAATCATTGAAAATGACGCCAGAATTCAAAAATGATTCAAGAATCAGAATCTTTCAAGTCAAAATAAGTTTTTCCAAATGTCGATAATATCTGAGTGACAGATTAAGTTCATGAAATTTTCTCTGCATTATTTAATGAACTTTTTAAAAGTTAGAAAAAAAAGTTTAAAAAAATTGACGCCAGAATCTTTAAAATTGACACCAGAATCTTTGATATTGACGCCAGAATCTTCAAAATTGACGCCAGAATCAGAATTTAATTCTGGCGTCTCGTACACCTGGCGGCCGAGTTGCGAACCCCTCGATTTTCACCCGTAAAAAAACCCGGGTACCCGGGTTTTACCCGGTTTTTTTTTAAGCCCATTTTTTAAAAATTTACCCGGGTAATACCCGGTTCAAGCCCGTTTTCGAGGTTACCCAAACCGAGTGAAACCCGATTGAGGTAAAACCCGTTTTCAACAAACCGGTTTGTCCAAAACCCGCCCATTTCGGTCCGGGCCACAGCCCTAAGTTCGTACTCGGGATGGGTTTTTCAAAAACGGGTCTGACCCGGGTCGACTCTCCGGAAAATAAAACTGACCCAACCCGTTTATGACACAACTAAAAAATCAGGTAAAAAAATTACTTTATAACAGGAAACACAATAAATACAAATACAACCCATAAATTGTAATGAAACCTACGAACCATTCGTTTATTTACCATTTATTAAGTGTTAATTAATGATTAATACATCAAACATTTATTTACACGATTTCAAACCAATCTATAAGGTAATATTAGGCAATTAATATTGAGACCTTTTATACGGGTATGCTGAGGTTCACGATTATTTCATTTTCTGCTGATATTTTGTCCAGAGAAGTACGCACAGTTTTACTTTTCCCAGTATTTTAATTTTTGAAGCGGTTTGAAAGTTAGCTCTGCGTACTTTAGTGAGGTTGGAATATCACTCCAATTGTCACAAAGCAGGAAAAACTATATCGAAACAAGACATTCCGCATTGAAATTGAAACGTGCACGTATAACGCTGGAGCGGGGACGTTGTCCACTTTATTCTCGCTTATTTATTCGAACGGATTTTTTTTATGAGAGAAAAAGTGTAGCGATGTTGATATTGGCATGGGGTTGTCTTTTCTTACATTGAAATTATATTTCAGTTGCTTTTTGTTCCTCTTTCTGAAAGATTGGTTTTGCTGGGACGCTCATCATCAGAGAAAACGGGATCGATCATCAGGGGATTTTCAAGATAAAACACTTTGACGCCATCTATTTGCAGTTATTTTTAAATAATCGGAACAAAATTTCATTTCGTTACGACTTGCCTCCTCCACATCGCGGCAACCTCATACAACTTTATTCACATAATGAATTAAAAATGCTGATTAATTCATAAAATTTTATGTCTTATTCTATAATTCATATTTTTACCGAGAAATAACATCAATCACCTTTAGGCTTATATCTAAGTATACAAGAAGTTGAATACATTCGGAATTCAGTTTTACAATAACCAGAAAACAAAAGGAATTTTAATTTATTAATTTTCCGTATCTGACCAATTAGATGCATTTTTTAAAAAAGTCTTCTTTAAACTTGGATTTTTGAAATATTTTAAATGAAATTCAATTCAAATTCTAATTATTATTTAGACTAGTAGTGAACGCGAACATGAGATTCACTCATTCAAGTTTTGTCGGAATGCGAAGCTTTTGCCTCTTATTGCTATAATTTGGCCAGTGGCAGCAGCTAAAGTAAAAAATAAAAAACAAGTTTCAGGATAAATAAATTTACGTCGAACTCGGGGATATTGCTACGTTTACTGTGGCAGCAATGAATTTCCGCAGCGTTGAAAGAACTGTGTTTTTTTTTATGGTAAAAGTCTTGAGCTCCATAATTTCTAGGAACTTTAAATCAATTTAAAAAAAATACAATATTGAGAAATAAATTTCAAAACAAGAAATGCAATGTTTCAAGTCTTATTTTTTATGGAATTAGGGGATTTTTTTATTTTGCCGTGGGACTTTGAAATTCTCCGTGAGCCTATACCTCTACAAGTATAGCATACTCTCGCACTCTTGACCGGCTCTGTGCTGCTGATAAGTGTGCTCTGACGTTACATCCTATAGGCCTACGCTCCTCAATCTGTATCTAGAATACATCACACTCGTCTGACGTTACATCAGATATGGATGAACGATTGTATAAATGTCTCGAAATTTAGATGAATATATAAACTTGACTAGGAAAATAAGGCCATTTGGAATTATTATTTATTGACGTTTCATCGATTTTTTGTTTGGAATCGATAAAACATTAATAAATAAAAATAAATCTTTTGTGATTGGAGAGGTATTACGACGAATATCTTTGTGTCACTGTTATACAAATGCAAATACATACATATATTATTCTATTTCATATTATCTTCATTTTCGGTTTCCAAAACAAACGCCTCTTGCATATATGATGTTTACGTCGCCTTGGAAACGACAAAATATGAAAATTTTGCTATAAAACCCAAGACATTACATGACTCTAGGCATATATGAATATGAAACTGTAACAGAAAACGTCTTTAACATATTTCAAGCTGCCGCCAAACTAAACTGAAAGATTTGTCCTTTCCTTTTGAAATCTGCAATATGTATTATTTAGCTATGTTCCTCTGGTTCGCCATTATTTCAAACTGCGGTATTTCATCGACGACGACAACCAATATGCTCAGAGGCAAGCACCTTCGCGTCATTTGGGTAATATTTAATTAATTTAGGTTTAATTGGCTTTTTATATACTTGATTAATAATATTCAACATATAGCCACGTTGGAGTGGCAACCCCAAAGGGCTGTGGGGTCCACTCAAAGGAGGCGTCGTCATCGATTTTCTTTCTGCTCGTTTGAATTTCACGTAAAAAAGAATTATGATATAGATTTTGTTTCCAAATTTAGATTTTCTTTAAATATACGGAAGAATGTTTTTTATTCTCCGTGCAGGTATGAGATGGTACGAGTGACAGAGAACATTTTGGAGCCCCAGCCGGAGAAACGAGGACTATTCAACTATTTGTGGGATCAAGTTGAGTAATGGGCTAATTAGATTTGCAAAGTATTATTGATAGATTAGGCTATATTTGCATTAGAAAAGCGGATATTATGGTATATGTGCACTTAACCTATTTAAGTTATGTAGCCTATATTATGTATACAAATTTAAAAATTTGTTATTCAATATGTACTGTATATTCTTACCGCTAATATCTATTTGGCAATCTTATTTTCAGCAATGTGACCTGATTATCACTGATGTGTTGGTGCTATTTTACCGTAGTAAAATTGACTTGACCACTCCATGGATTTTCGCCGATCTTGGCTTACTTATACCCGTGGATGACGATATCGCTAATACAAATGCCGTTATCAAACCATTCCAATGGCCGGTATGCACGCAAAAGATGTATTCTATTTTTTAAATTACAGTCCTTATTGTAAAAAAAATAATATTAAACGTTATATTAATTCAATTTGTGTGTGATTTTATGAAAAGGTTTGGTTGGGACTTGGATTATCGATTGCCTTTGTTACCACAACATTAATTTTAATTCTACGCTTCTCATTCTATTTATCCACAATTTGGAGATCTAATACCATTGAAGTGGAGACAGGCAACGAAGAAAATGTTAGGACCCCTGAAAGAGATGGTCGTCTTTCTGTCATGGAAAATAAATGCAGAAAACAATATCTTTACGTCATCGGCAATTTACTATCACAAGGTTTTCTTCTTTCATTCAAAATATAAAATATTCAGTAAAATATTAAGTATAGGCTGGCTAAAGCCATCTACATGGCCTATAATTTAACCCGCATTCGTATTATACTGTATAATATAAAGTCTAAAGAAAAGAAAGGGGCCTTTAATAAATATATTATAGGCGACTCTTGCGCATCGGAACTTTTATCGTTTCGGTTTGTCGCTGGAGTTTGGTGCCTGGCCGCTTTCATCTTCGTCCAAGCCTACACTTCGACTCTAATTACCTACATAGTCACGCCAAACAATCCACCGCTCATTAATTCTATTAACGACGTTTTTGAAAATCGCGATATTCAATTATTGATTTATAAAGTAGCGCCCTTGAATATTTTTTCTTCGGTACGTCTAATATGATTCGTTGAAATGACGAATGAAAATAACAGCATAGTTAACATTTTGTTACGGCTTTAAAATAAGGAACCCAACGCGACTGGCATATATTTGAAATTGGGAAACAAACTGAATTCCTTTACCAACTCAAGATGCTCTTTGATATCCGAGTGCGTCAAGGCTATTACACCTGGATCTAAAAAAGTTTTCGTTGAAGTAAAATATCTTGCCGTCTTGTCGATTGCCTTACAAAAAGGCTTTCAAGCGTTTAGCCAATAACATATAACACATATTTTGATTAAAATTTTTCTGATTTTATTAAATTGATATCTTTGTATAGGCAGCAAATTATATTAAAGACGCCATAAAGGAAGATTTTTACAAAACCGGGAAATGTAAATTTCAATTAGCAAAAGAACGTTTCATGCCAATGGGCATATCATTCGCAATGCAACAAAATAGTCCCTACACAAAAAGTATTAATCAAGGGTAACTAAAACAAACTATAGATTAGTCTTATTCTTTTAATAAATAGTTTTCTAAAGCAGAAATTTAAAAAAAGAAATTACTACAATATTACATTTGTCAATTTAACTTATTCTTTATGGTATTAAAAAGAATATTAGAACTGCAACAAACTGGAATAAACGATATCTGGGATTTATGGTTCCGTCCTATGCCACCTCAGTGTAACGGGAAGCCCGTCCAATCGCCGAAAACCGAAAAGAAACTATCCCCTCTTTCCTTAAAAAATTTATCTGGCGCATTTTTGCTGCTTGCTTTTGGACTGAGTCTTTCTTTTCTAGTTTTTCTTATTGAGAAAATTTATCAATTTCACAAGTAGGTTATTATTATATACAGACCTAAAAATTACAGACGTCTTAAATAATCAGTAGTCATGAGAACACCATTAAGAATGGTTGTAGTTTCACGTAGTATATCAGTAGGCATAACTAAATTGGAAACGTTATGAAATCGTAATGTTAATTACGTGGATAATAAACGATTTAGTTGTGAAGTTATTATAAAATTTTTTTTTAAATTTTGTTTCTCCTTATTCGCTTGAATAAGCTGCGAATGAAGAAGATCGTTTAAGCGAATTGCGCTCGGCTTTCTCCCACGCATTCGTGTTCTGAAGATCAGAGGCGATGGTAATTTGCTGTAGATGCGGGAATAGGTGCCGATTCACCGGAAATTCGTAGCCCAGAAGGATCCGAAATACTGTCAAAGCGATCCTCACCGGAGCGAAAGAAGTTTTCTTTATGCTGGCCGGACGCAGCAACAAGTCTTTAGGCAATGTGAGGTTTTTAAAAGTAATGCTATCCAATGAGCATTACTGCTGGTAGGAACGGTTTCAATAGGTTGGACAGGTGGAGATCTGCGCTGTGAGCTACAGTGGTAATTTCTACGGCGTTGGTCGTCTCGGGTTTGTCAGTTTCTATGCCGTACCTTCTGGGACTCCATATAGTCCGGGAAAGAAGGTTGGAAGGCCAAAGTCCAAGCTGACCTGACAGAAGCTGATGGGGCACAGTGTAGGCTGATGTTAGTGCCGCTGAGTGCCGATGGCGTTGCATCCGGCTTCATCTTGACAACTAGATTATTCGGATACTTCACGTTCTTCAGCTCTTGTTCCATAAATTGGAGCAGAAGTTGTCGTCTACCTAGTGCGAAGGTAGTCCGCGGGACTGTAGGATATGCTGCTGTAACTGACGGTGCCCGAAATGGTTGGGGGTTTCTTAAAAAGAAGAAGTCGATAATTTGTATATTCACTTGGCTCATCATACGAAGCAGGAACTTCTAGAGCGGTAAAGGAGCAGTTCTTCCACGACGATTTTGTCCACTAAACTGGTTGGAGTTTCTAGTGCCCTTGACAACGCGGAAGTATAAGCAACTGCAACTCAAATCTAGGGTTAGTCAGTCCTCCCAAGACCGTCAATAGGGTAATATGTCAAAACAAATGAATTTCCGCAGCATAGTTGAAAGAACTGTGTTTTTCTCGTTTTTTTTTTTGGAATGGTATAGAAGTCTTGAGCTCCATTATTTGTAGGAATTTTAAAACAATTTAAAAAAAATACAATATTGAGAAATAAATTTCAAAACAAGAAATGCAATGTTTCAAGTCTTATTTTTTATGGAATTAGGGGATTTTTTTACTTTGCCGTGGGACTTTGAAATTGGCCGTGAATCTATACCTCTTCAAGTGTGGCATACTCTCACACTCTGACCGGCTCTGTGCTTCTTTGACGTTACATCCTATAGCCCTACGCTTTACAATCTATACATGTACACTTGCATGTACATCATACTCGTCTGACGTTACATCAGATATGGATGAACGAATGCATAAATGTCTATAACCAAAGTTATACGTACGCTGCTGACATTTAGATGAACATGTAAATTGAATAGGAAAATAAGGCCTTTGACAGAAATGCGCCGAAAAGCCCGGTATCTGCATAAATATTTTTGTTTGGAATCGATAAAACGTTAATAAATAAAAATGAATTTTTTGTGATTGGAGAGGTACCACGACGAATATCTCTGTGTTGCCACTGTTATACAAAGGCAAATACATATATTATTTCATATCTTCATTTTCGGTTTCCAAAACAAACGCATTTTACTTAGAGATATCATGGCACGTACAGTATATCTTTTTAGACGAAAAAAGATGTCACTGTTGCACAAAAGCAAATATATCATTTCATATCTTCATTTTCGGTTTCCAAAACAAACTATCTTCTTCCAATATGATGTTTACGTCGCCTTGGAAACAACAAAATATGAAAATTTTGCTATAAAACCCAAGAACATGCATGAAACTGGAACAAAAAACGTCTTTCATTTCAAGCGGCCACCAAACTAAACTGAAAGATTTGTTCTTTCCTTTTGAAATCTCTGAAATCTGCAATATGTATTATTTAGGTTTGATCCTCTGGTTCGCCATTATTTCAAACTGCGGTATTTCATCGACGACGACAACCAATATGCTCAGAGGCAAGCACCTTCGCGTCATTTGGGTAATATTTAATTAATTTAGGTTTAATTGGCTTTTTATATACTTGATTAATAATATTCAACATATAGCCACGTTGGAGTGGCAACCCCAAAGGGCTGTGGGGTCCACTCAAAGGAGGAGTCGTTCTCGATTTTCTATCTGCTCGTTTGAATTTCACGTAAAAAAGAATTATGATATAGATTTTGTTTCCAAATTTAGATTTTCTTTAAATAAATGGGAGAATGTTTTTTATTCTCCGTGCAGGTATGAGATGGTACGAGTGACGGAGAACATTTTGGAGCCGCAGCCGGAGAAACGAGGACAATTCAACTATTTGTGGGATCAAGTTGAGTAATGGGTTAATAAATTAGATTTGCGAAGTATTATTGATAAATGGGGCTATATTTGCATTAGAAAAGCGGATATTATGGTATATCCGTATTTGTACTACACTTAACGTATTTAAGTTATGTAGCCTATATTATGCATACAAATTTAAAAATTTGTTATTCAATATATACTGTACTTACCGCTAATATCAAATCGACAATTTTATTGTCAGCAATGTGACCTGATTATCACTGATGTGACGGCGCTATTTTACCGTAGTAAAATTGACTTGACCACTCCATGGATTTTCGCCGATTATGGCTTACTTATACCCGTGGATGACGATATCGCTAATACAAATGCCGTTATCAAACCTTTTCAATGGCCGGTATGCACGCAAAAGATGTATTCTATTTTTTAAATTACAGCCCTTATTTTTTAAAAAAATAATATTAAACGTTATATTAATTCAATTTGTGTGTGATTTTATGAAAAGGTTTGGTTGGGACTTGGATTATCGATTGTCTTTGTTACCGCAACATTAATTTTAATTCTACGCTTCTCATTCTATTTATCCACAATTTGGAGATCTAATACCATTGAAGTGGAGACAGGCAACGAAGAAAATGTTAGGAGCCCTGAAAGAGATGGTCGTCTTTCTGTCATGGAAAATAAATGCAGAAAACAATATCTTTACGTCATCGGCAATTTGCTATCACAAGGTTTTCTTCTTTCATTCAAAATATAAAATATTCAGTAAAATATTAAGTATAGGCTGGCTAAAGCCATCTACATGGCCTATAATTTAACCCGCATTCGTATTATACTGTATAATATAAAGTCTAAAGAAAAGAAAGGGGCCTTTAATAAATATATTATAGGCGACTCTTGCGCATCGGAACTTTTATCGTTTCGGTTTGTCGCTGGAGTTTGGTGCCTGGCCGCTTTCATCTTCGTCCAAGCCTACACTTCGACTCTAATTACCTACATAGTCACGCCAAACAATCCACCGCTCATCAATTCTATTAACGACGTTTTTGAAAATCGCGATATTCAATTATTGATTTATAAAGTAGCGCCCTTGAATATTTTTTCTTCGGTACGTCTAATATGATTCGTTGAAATGACGAATGAAAATAACAGCATAGTTAACATTTTGTTACGGCTTTAAAATAAGGAACCCAACGCGACTGGCATATATTTGAAATTGGGAAACAAACTGAACTCCTTTACCAACTCAAGATGCTCTTCGATATCCGAGTGCGTCAAGGCTATTACACCTGGATCTAAAAAAGTTTACGTTGAAGTAAAATATCTTGCCGTCTTGTCGATTGCCTTACAAAAAGGCTTTCAAGCGTTTAGCCCAATAATATACAACACATATTTTGATTACAATTTTACTGATTTTTAAAAATTGATCTTTGTTTAGGGGGCAAATTATATTAAAGACGCCATAAAGGAAGATTTTTACAAAACCGGGAAATGTAAATTTCAATTAGCAAAAGAACGTTTCATGCCATTGGGCATATCATTCGCGCTGCAACAAAATAGCCCATACACAAAAAGTATTAATCAAGGGTAAGTCAAAAAAACTATAGATTAGTCTTATTCTTTTAAATGGTTTTCAGTTTCTAAAGCAGAAATTAAAAAAAAGAAATTACTACAATAATAAATTTGTCAATTTAACTTATTCCTTATGGTATTAAAAAGAATATTAGAACTGCAACAAACTGGAATAAACGATATCTGGGATTTATGGTTCCGTCCTATGCCACCTCAGTGTAACGGGAAGCCCGTCCAATCGCCGAAAACCGAAAAGAAACTATCCCCTCTTTCCTTAAAAAATTTATCTGGCGCATTTTTGCTGCTTGCTTTTGGACTGAGTCTTTCTTTTCTAGTTTTTCTTATTGAGAAAATTTATCAATTTCACAAGTAGGTTATTATTATATACAGACCTAAAAATTACAGACGTCTTAAATAATCAGTAGTCATGAGAACACCATTAAGAATGGTTGTAGTTTCACGTAGTATATCAGTAGGCATAACTAAATTGGAAACGTTATGAAATCGTAATGTTAATTACGTGGATAATAAACGATTTAGTTGTGAAGTTATTATAAAATTTTTTTTTAAATTTTGTTTCTCCTTATTCGCTTGAATAAGCTGCGAATGAAGAAGATCGTTTAAGCGCATTGCGCTCGGCTTTCTCCCACGCATTCGTGTTCTGAAGATCAGAGGCGATGGTAATTTGCTGTAGATGAGGGAATATAGGTGCCGATTCACCGGAAATTCGTAGCCCAGAAGGATCCGAAATACTGTCAAAGCGATCCTCACCGGAGCGAAAGAAGTTTTCTTTCTGCTGACCGGACGCGCGCAGCAATGAGTCTTTAGGCAATGTGAGGTTTGTACGTATGTTTTCGGTGCACATACGTATGATACAGCAATTTCGTAACGTTTTCTGGCGTGCAATTTACGTAATGCTATTCAATGAGCACTGCTGGTAGGAACGGTTTCAATGGTGGTAAAAGCGCAAACATTATTTGATGTGATGCGACTATTTAAAAAATCACGCCAACAAAAAGTTAATTGTCAAACAAACTTTAGTTTTAATCGACATTACATTCGGTAGTATAACAGATCGGGGTTTGGAGAAAAATTATCAATAAGGGAGCACAAACTGGTTGGTATATGATGAGTGTAACTTCGGCCAACGCTGTGCGTTTGGTAACAATTAATTATACTTTAACATAATCATTGTTTTGAAGACATAAAATTCCATGGCAATCGACTAATTCAACCAATTCAGTCCATTTTAATACTGCCGTAAATATATCGCACAAACTTGAGCGATGCAAAGAAAGCTACTGTGCCTAGTGCCAGGAAAAATGCGTAACAAGTGATGAAAATGGATGAAAAGAATTCCACAGTTTGAAAGAAACCCGACATGTTGGAGCGACGGAAATAATAAAAAGCCGCATAGAGAAAGATGAAAACGCTGGTAGATCCTGCGGAGAAGATGGATCTCCACCACCATTCGTGATCTTCGATGGCCAGTTGAAAATAAGTCAGCGCAATCGATACAGTTGCTGTTACACAAAGGACGATAATGAAAGTCAAACCGAGGATCCCGTAAAGTGTGTAGGGTTCGCGGCTCCACAGGGTGGCGAAAACGTAATACAGTTCAACTGAGATGGCACTAAAGGGAAGGAATCCACCAACCAAATAGTGGATCATCCAAGATCGGTACCAAGGTGTTAGCGGAATCTCTCTAGGAATGTTCTTGGCTCGACAGGGTGCGTCAAAGTCAGATGCAACATTTTTGCCAAAGATTCCTCCCAAGACCGTCAATGGGTATCCTGTCCATTCCAAACAAAAATAATGAATTGAAATTTTCTAAATGAATAAATTTCGTGGATTAGCTCACACTTACCTATAAAGAGCCAGACCATCATCATGAGAATGACAGTGGTAAACGGTAGAGCTTGAGTCGAGTGATACATCCATGCCACAGTGTTTTGAATTCCCCAAAGAACAAAAAAGGGAACTGCGAAAAGGCACGACGTTAAATGAACGCATTGCACCCATCGGAATCCTTCGCCCATTTGTTTGAAAAATCGGCAAGCCACAAAACCGCTGACGACGGATGTCAAAGCGTAAAGGAAGCAAGAGGCCGCATTAACGGCTCCATGGCGATGAACGCTGAATTGTCCGGCTAAAGCCAGAACGATGATGATTGTAGCCATACACAACAACTGCGATCCGACACCCAACACAGCGCAAAACAGCATTTTTCTCTGCGGGAATCGGAACACGTCAGAGTGGATGATTTTCCATCCATACTCGTCCACATCACCTGTTATTTGTGATTTTAACAATTTTAGTGAGAGATTGTACACCCAATAATTTACTGAATGAACAGCTGATACCTGTAGGATCTTCACTGTAACGAGCGAAATCTTTTTTGACGACCCGCATTAAGATAACTGCAACAAAGCTGATTAGTAAGAAAGCCAAAACCATTGAATTCATGATGGAAAGCCAATGAATTTCTAGCGTTACTGGGAAGAATTTGCGAGCTTTGAAACGATCCAGCCGATCTTCGAATTTCACGCTGGTCGGAATCCACTTGACGCTGTAGGTGTGAGTTATTTCGAAGTCTGTTTCGGTAGTCTCAGGTAGTTCGATGCCATCACTCACAGACACATTGGCGGTAATGATTTGTTTATCGTTATACTCAAAAACGAAATCATATTGGGTCCAGACGGACATTTTATGGGTGTGGGGGAACAGGCGTCCCTCTTCCAAGTGGCCAACAAAGCTTCTCAAAGGTAAGTCATCCACAACAAATTCGAAATAATACTGATCTTCGATTGCTTCAGAAAGCTTCTCCAACTCTTTCTTCTTCAGCTTCAATGTACAAAGTTGCTTCTTTTCAACATCTGCCTTGAATTTCAATTTGTACAACGATTTGGCCATTCTATCTCCATCTAACACTTCTCCCAAAGACAAGCTGCGGTGTTCAATCTATTGATAAAAAGAGAAAATGTCAAATCAGGAGAAAATGGCAGTCATGAGCTGGGAATGAATAGTTACCTTTTCGGGAATGCAGACAGGCAGACTATAATAGTGATAAGTTTCATGTGGGTTGTTGTACGGACCAACTTTGTTGACGTACAATTTAACCTGCGGCGAAAAACCGGTAGATTAATGCGACATAGGTGACACGACTGACACGTATGCCAGTTAACATCGGTATATCACGATATTAAACTAGACGAGCAGGAACTAATAGCGATTGAGACATACAAAATAGATTTACCTCATCGTTGTCGTCGTATTTTTCAGCACCAACTGAATATCCACCCGATCCAAGAAGATAAAAGAGGAAAAAGAAACTTTTGAACGTCCACGTAGTCATTGTGTTTTGAAGCAGAATTATTAGCAGACTAAAAAATAAAAAATGTCTTGACAGTTGGGCAACTAAAGCCTTTTACAAGATGCTCTAGTTCAACAAAATAAGATAAGCGTATACTTTTCCGCCTTGCGGCCTTGCGGGAAAAGATAAAATTTCAAAATTGAAATTCGTAGAATCAATTGAAATCTAATCTCAGCGGATATCGATGTAATTCTATCGACGCAACAATACGGATGACGTGTGCAGTTAATACATAACGATAAAATAAAATACGATCTCGAGTGAATGATCGAAACTAGTCGAGCGCATCGACAGATGAATACGATTACTAACAAAAAATCAAGTTTCATTACTCATGATTTTTTTTTTCTGTATCAATGATTGCCCATTTCTATTATTACGTGATTTGACTTGTCATTCCCGCAAACTGTTTTTTTTTTATTTCTTCCTCTCTTGATGTTGGATTCTCAAACTGTATCGACGATAAAAAAGCGGCTGTTGGCCAGAAAAATAATAGACGCGTGCCATATCGACGGATGAAAAGAAATCCATTGACTATTGTTCGAATACACACAAAAAGAATAATATAATGACGATAAAAACATCTTCTCCGTACAGCAATCGTCAGTGTTGTGTGTTTTTTTTTTATTTCATTCACTTTTGACTATGATGGCGACCCCTGATATTCGAACATCAATGAACGAAATCACTCACGCGCATCTAATGTTGAAAAAACATTTCCCCCTATATACTATCATTGTTACGCACTGTATTACTATACTACCAAGGGGGAATTCAAAATTTATTGGAATTGAAATTTCAAAATGATTTTATGTGTTTCAACTATACGCTGTTTTGCTTGTTACCAAACTCTCTATTGATAAACCTCCATAGGGTAAAAATGGACGCGGACCTCCAACAGAGATTTTCGACTGAGGGGGGCATATGCGTAGCAAAGCCAATTCCATATAGTTTCACTTAGTATACTGTATACCCAACGCGACGTCTTATGTTCTAAGTTTTTGAGACCTAGAAAAAATAGAACCCATCCATCATTTATTATGTAAGAAAATAGAATACCACACATTATCAGACCCATGTAGAGTTCAACAAGCTAATAATGATAATACAGTTACAAGATGATTTCATTTCTTAAATTTAATCGCATTTTTGTTGGTTGAAGTCCGCACCACTCCCATGTAGTACGTGTGTCTGCTCAATCGTGTCCGACACGTTTTTTTCCAACCCCTTTGATCTCATCCATCATCGATTCTCTTTGAAAGTTTCAAACAAAGAGAATGAACAAAAACAGAAAGAAAAAAAAAATTCAACTGTCCGCGAAGACAAAAAAATTTTGTGACGACGTGCCGATTTTTTAACGACTCGACACCCCTCACGTCCTTTATAACATGGACACAACTCTATTGAATTCAAAAGTGATCTGTTAATAATTTTATTTTTTATTACTATAAATTTATCCGTCCCCTTGTTCCAAAACACTCGGATGGCATTGTGATGCTCCTCGTCGGTTGTTAACACACACTAGGCCTTTGGTTTTTCTATTGTTATTTTTATCAAAGGCAGATGGTAGAGTGTATATCTATTGCGTAAAAACCACGCGCACTATGTGTACAAGTTGTGTGATTGTTATTTCTGTGGCAAATAACAATAGAGATGAGATAGAGACCCTCGTAAATGTTTGAGCTGTCGACACAAAAGTCTATGTAGCGATTTCCCGGTCAATCGAACTTTGCTTCTTTTCATATACGCAATAATATAACGATTGACAAATACAAATAAATATTTCTCTGCACTATACATATATATACAATTGTATACAAAATTGACTCGATATTATTACAATTGAACGAAATAGCGAGATGCTTCTAGCGGGGGAGGATCTCAGATTTGTCTCTCTCCCCTATATACGTAGAGTAGAGAAAACTGTACGACTGTTATTATAGAACTTTTTGTTGTGTTACATTATTGTAAGATTGGTCCGCGTTGGACGCCTTCTGGCTGTTTGAGAGAGAGTCTCATGGACGACTGACCGCCACTTTTTGACACTTGACGGCTGGACACTTGTTTCCCCCCTCCTCTCTCTATATGATCAACTCCCTTAGATATATCAAACTCAAAGGGCCGGCTGTTTTTGTATTCGCTTCGATGACGATTGTATACATACACCTTCTATACTTTTCTACTAGAAATATTGCACTCAACCCTCGCCCTTTTTCAGTCAAAGTAAGGGAAACCCATTTTGAAAATTGTCATCTGTCGGAGCCCTATATATGAGACCATGTCAAACCCAGTGCCAGTTGTTTCCTCTATCCGACAGCACTTAAAGTTTACAAGTTCTTCTAATAATGAACCTTTCCACAACCATACGGATGTGTATTATAGAGTCGACCTTTTTTCACGCGTCCGTCATTTGACGTTCATTTCACTGCTGGCAGAGAGCTACTGTATGTAGAGGGTGTGAGCGTCAAAGAAAAGGGGGGAAGGTTGAATGAAGATGGAAACTTTTAGTTTAGAAATCAACAGCAGCAGCTTGATGCCGTGTTATATGGGTTGATAAAAGAGTGTAATCATGGCCCTTTTTGGGGTTTTCTCTTCATTTTCAGTCAACTCACCCCATTTTTTCCCCTGTTTAAAAATCCCTTGCTTGATGGGTTATTTGTAAATGTGGGCTATTGATCTCTACTCGTGAATGGGTTAGACCTAGCATACATTTACATATTCAAAAGAAAAATTCGAAAATAAACTGACAACATTTTAAAAGTCGCAAATGAACCGAAACATCCCTCATTCAGTTCAAAATTTATCAGCCGTAAATGATTTTCCTTTGTAATATTTTTTTACTTTAATCGAATTAAAAAAAAAAAATCTTTCCACAATTTACGCTTCTATTAAGAATAATTGCTCCATTATTCAAAGTCCCGCGTGTGAGGTAATACAAAAGGAATCTAAATTGCATTCGCGTATAGAATTTAAATTCATTTTTATAGTATCAACTCAGATCATAGCATCTATTGAATAAAAATACCATTTAATCTTGAATCACCGTACGTACTGAATTACCTCTTTTTAACTTATTATTAATCTATAGACTACCGTGTATATATATACGTAGAAATATATACATCGATCTTCAATCCCTCTCCGATTAGGCGTATATGTGTGGTATAGTATACAAGAAAGACTCTGTAAACCCCTCGTCCGACTCTTTTTGTGTACCCTGTGTATAGCATAGAGCTGTACATTTATAAGAGCTGTGGGAGGGGGGATATAAGGTTATGTATGTGTATACACCCATTGAATGAGAGAGACGAGGGGGCGGGTAATCATCATTGAAGCGATAGAGAGAGAGAGAGGGTGTGTGTATAATACGCAGATACCGCGAGTGTGAGAACCGGCTGATTCGGAGGTTTCCCACGTGCCCACGTCTCTCCTTTTTATGTAAAATTATATAGGTAGGTATAGTAGGTTAGACGATATTTGAGTCTATACGCGACCGCTAATCATTCGTACGCATAACAAGTCGAAGCGGCACGAGCTGGGCTGTAAAAACACGCACGATCCAGTGAACCAACCGGTGCAGCACTTGTTACATCTACATAATCTCCTATAGGTCACCGCATATAATATCTGATCTTCCATAGACATCCAATTAAACCGATCAAAGACTGTAACAAATTTGTTGAACATTCAAAAGATGAATTCTTTGAATGTTTCATTAATTTAAACCCTAAATGTTGGGGATTAAAATATATTACATGTACTGTTATAATTAGATTTTTCATTTGATTTGAATATATTGATGAAATAATCGCACTTTTGTGTACGTATAGGTCGATACTTCAAAGTGCTGCTGCTGCAAGGCTATATGTGTCGATTCGTGAAAGAACAACATGCAGCTGCCCAGCTGTCCTATAGAAACTTTACACACCCACTTGCATCACGAGAGATTGTCATTAAGCCGAAATGTTGAGGGTTTTATTCCCATGCAACAGCAGAGAACGAGATAGGGACTATAGAGTAAATAAATACAATTTTTCAAATATAAAATTTCATATTTTCATTTCCTGTTTGTTCTTTTTATTTTATAAGGAAATAGGGAGAAGTAGAGAGAGAGGGGGGGAATTCAAGTGAACTCTATAAGGATGGGATGATATATTTACACAGTCCGTGCAAATAAACCATATACTATACAATGCCACGGCTATACAATAATACCGTTCGTTAATTAACGTGATGGTTAATGGACATGTAAAGCTCATTATTATTATTATTTTATGATATGACTTTGAACTCCCCCTTCACATAGTAGCGCTATATAGCACTACTACTGTACACACACACAGTCTAGTTGATGCCGTGAAAAAATGTACTTGTTCGAAGACCGGATATATTGAGCTCCTATATCAACTACCCCTATAATCCCATGCACCTCTCAATGTTTTCCACCAAAAAAAAAATTTTTTTCAAAAATGAAACATCATGAGAAAAAATACGTAAAGAGGGTAGGTATAGATGATAAAAAATAGTATAAGGGGGGAACTGATGTGTTTCATTTGCTCCGGCAACTGGTGGCGCGCTCATCTCCCCTCTTCTTTCCCACGCGTTTTCCATCAAATAATCTCCCAACGATGAGAGGACGGATCTTTTTGAACGAAAGAGAACAAATAACTCAAAAGAAAAACGCGCATACACACAGTAGATAGTAAACACACACTCAAAAGATGAAGGGGAAGTTGGTTTATGTTAATTAACAACATTCAAACGACTTGTTTAGACTAGGATCTGAATACTGAGTAGGCCATTCCGCATTTTGAAATTGATGTTATAGGCGTGAATGAAATTTTAACATTTCTTTTGAATCAACTAGATTTATTCGTATTGCGTATTGAAAGATAGAGAGATCGTCATCACAAAAAATGGTTTTGTTTAAATTTGAAAATTTCCAAATTTTTCCCAATGATCGTATAGAATTGTGTCATGAAATTGCTTTTTTTGGAGAGGAGAACATCAAAGGAAGGCGACTGATGAGCGAGATGAGATACAAATGTATGAGAAAGTAAAAAAAATTGAATTTGAACAACACACAATATTTAGAAAAAAAAAATGAATTGGTCTCGTTTTGCTGTTGCTGACTAGCAAATATTGATTAGCATTTTATATTTACACACACACGCACACACAAGATGTTGATGAAGAACTTGCGCTAATAAACCAATTCGGCACCCCATGGCCGATAAGGTCGGACTTGGTTGCCGGAAGTGGTGTAGCCGCCATTCTGAGTAGCCAATGTGGGGAACGGATGATGATTGACATGAGGATAGGAAGCCGTGGCCGGATGGTGGGGATGTCCAGGTTGGACAGGTTGCAGCGTCGTCATCGTTGTTCCTGTTTGATGATGATGATGATGCGGCATGGCCGTGTGATGATGAAGACGGACTGCGTTGGCAGCAGCTGGATGACCAAACGAATTGCTCATATCCATTCCGTAGTGATGAGCCGATTGATCAAAAACGCTACTGGGACCTGGAGTTCCGTTTTGTTGTCCTCCCGAACTACTGGATGTAGCTGGATGATTGTTGAAATTGTGATGCTGGACACTGTTGACATTATGTCCACCACCGTAGCTACCGGGAGTTGGTGGGAAAGGCCAAGCGTTGCTCGGAGCCGGAGTGTTGATAGCGGATGATGGAGTAGCAGCGCTGGAAACAGGCGAAGTCACGACGCCAGATGCAACAGAACTACCACCACCAGCGGTCACTGGTTTATTGCTGAGTTCACGCTGAGCGGCAAAGCACTGCAGGTGAGACATGAGTCGTAAACGCAGCGGATCTTGAACATCCATCCCTTCCACCGAAACCAAGTAGCGGGCCACTTCCGCCGTACACTCGCGAAATCCAATATTGTGGTAGTCCATGGCGAATTTGTGCGGATCGTATGCCAGGGCATCCAAACCTATTAATTAATAATTTTTTTGCAAAGTTAGTCAAATCATTTCTCTATTTGTATATAGAATTTACAAAAGAAGGATCTATTGAGATGATGACTGACCTTTGGCGTGAAGCATTTTGAGGTGATCAACGGTGAGCTGTAGGATTTCAGCTTTCTCCAATTTAGCCGATCCTTGTTTCTCGAAAGCCGATGGAACTAAACGTCTCAACTCGGATAAACTGTGATTGATTCGATCTCTTCTCCTCTTCTCGATGATTCCGCGCCTTCTTTTGCGTGTCATGTTGCCTCCGGTGCTAGAAGTTCCGCAAGATTCGTTCAATCCTTCGCCAGGTGAAGAACAACTATTTAAAAACAAAACAAAAAAACAATTTCAAATTAGTTATCTTGTTTGCATTCAATTAAAATGCAATATTAATAGACTTACTCTTTGTTGGAATGCTCGTCAAGGTAGAGATCCTGTTCACAATCACTCTCGCTGAGCGCTCGCTTGTTTCTCCACATCTGCATGGAACTAAACTGACGCACTTGGATGACGGACTTCGCTGGGTGTCGGGTCTTTTCCGGTGGCCGGAAGGATAGTTGCCGTCAGGTAGATGCGGAAGTAAGAGTGAAAATTCAGAGAGAGAAGAGACTTGCTCCTCACTGGACTTCTGTTGGCGAACGACTGGCACACGTCGACGAGCGCCGTCCGGTTTTAAACGGGACCGTGCCAGGGGTCTAACACACACGCCACCCTTACGAGGAGCGCGTGTGTATATTCCTCCCTTATAGTATACGAGTTATACGACACGAAACTGTGTGGGAAAGGGAGGGTGAATTTGGGTTCCAGAGACAATCCCCCCTCTCTATACTCCCCTCCTTTTTTTATCGTTTCTCAGACACTTAGCGCGTGTGTCGGCGCACGGCCCCACATACGCCCGGGCGCGCGACCAACCTACCAGACTCGATGGATGATGGATATAATATAAATAAAAGCCCAGAGGATGGGATCACAGCCAAAGAGAGAGAGAGATGCCTTTTTAGCTGTGTGACACAGCTTCGCGCACTGTTCCCACGCGGTAGACTACTCCCTTCTTGGCACCTACTACTCACTCTGAATCTTTCCCTTTTTTTTTTAATATTTTCAATGGTTCGGGTTTGTTTTGATGTTGTCGCTGACAAATCAATGGGGAATTTATTTCTCTACGCTAAAACCATGAAAGCACATCACCCCATCTTTACTTTCAATTAAATAGCACGTGCTACGGAAGAGACTGTCAAGATTATAACGATTGATCTTTATCTAGTGAATTCTATTTGAAGTAGAGATGAGAATCAAACAAAATATTTTTTTAATAAAAACGAAACTTGGTTGGTTTTTATTTGTTTCAAATTGACCAGACAAAAGAAAATGCAGTTTACTTCTCGATTCGATAATCAAAAGTCAATGACATTTTAAAAATGATGGAGAAAAAGATGAAGTGACCTTAAGTCATCATCAATGAACACTTGGTTAAAGATTTCTATCCAAAAGTTATGTAACACACACGAGAATTTAGAACTAAATTATTTCGGTTAGCAAATTGCCTTGGCAGATTTTTAAATGCTGAGCGGCTTGACATCTTCGCTTCCATTGGCCACGGGCACCATCAGTAGAGCTCGCTTCTGATACAGTTCTTCCACCCAGCGCTTCACTTCCGGATGTTTGAAACGACCTTCAGTTGCGACGAAAAACTCTTCAAGAGCCATTGGTTTGTTTTGGGACTCCTCGTATTCGTATGCTTGGCAAATCATGTCGAATCGATCGAGATCTTTGACCAGAATGGCTTCTTGAGTTTCTTGATGTTCATACTCCATGAACAGACTGGAAAATGTGCATGTAGAAGTTAATGTTTGAAATAGGGAAAGAGACACAAAACTTTGTTTACCTCTTCATATCTTCACCAGAGAGTTCCGGAACCAACTTGATCAAAGTTTCCATGGCTTCTTCCTCTTGACGATGTTTGTCTTCAACTGATACACCACAATGAGGAGTCAAATCACCAACAATACTTTCTGCCATATCATGGACAAGACACATTTTAAGGCACCTGAACAACATACATTTTAGATTCTATTAATATGAAGGTGAAAAAGTAAAATACCTTTGAATATCAATATCTTTGGCTTCTAGAAGAAAAGTCAACATAGCCATTCGGTACCTACAACACAAAATAGGAAATTTACTTGTTGATGTGTAACATGAAAAACACATTTAGGGAAAATGCCTACATATGACCAGCCACAGTTTCGCAGTTAGGAATGTCTTTCATCACCCAACCAGTTCTAGGAAGATGCTATAAGGGAAGATCAACAATAAAATGCAAACGTTGGCAATAAAAATACCGTGGGCAAGCCGTAATCTCGAATATCAACAAACGTTCATTACCTTCAATCTTCCCATAAAATTGCAAAACTCAAGAACTTTAGAATTAACTGTGGTCATTTTTTAAAATTATTTTTGTGCAAAAATCACAGAGAGTATCTATTTTTTAATTTGTTCTTTCTTTGGAAGGATAAGACCAAAGACTTTGTTTATCCGGCGGGCAGCCAAGTAGATGAGAGTGTGAGACTTGAGAAAATCAGTCGATCAGTTTTCAGCCGGATGCAGTTAAATAAAAACCTTAAAAAATCTATCGCTAGAGGGCTGGTAAAAATAGCTTTTTATGACGTTTTTGCATTTTTTTAAAATCGAGTTTGTAAAATTATTTATTGCAATTCAAAAGATCTAATAAGAAAAAACCCGATTTAAGTGGATTTATGAATAGTGAATGTTTTATCATGGTTTTATCTAATAAAAAGGTATAACAGCTGAGAGCCCAAGGGCATTTACGTCGTCTGTTACTGTTTTGGAAATTTGGACTTTGGTGTTTTTAATAACTGGTTCGCTCTGATTATTAGTGCCTTTTATACTGTAGAGTGACGAGACCCCCCCACTCCCTAGTCAGTAATTCAATAAGAGTGGCATCAATCCTTTGCGGTACCGTGTGAAGTACATCCTTTGTTGGAAAATAAGTGTTGTTATTCTTATCTGACGATTGCCAAAGTACAAAAGGTAATTGAAACCGTCTTATTTCTTCAATCATTCCTCATTTTTCGTGTCGATAAAAATTCATATCACGAGTTAGTGTATCAGTGAATCTTAATTAGCTGACCAACTATAGAGTTTGAACAAAAGTAGTATGTTTTTGATAATACAAAACTTTGGACTTTGGTCAATAATACTTAATTTCCCCACAGTAGGACACCATGGCTGGCCATGACTATGATGAACGAATTCTTAATGGTGAAGAATGGACAGTGGAAGCTCTTGCAGTGATACATGATGTCAAAGATCATGTATTGGAGATTGTTATTGCAGACAGATCTGTAAATAATGATCAATTGATTCACATGAATCTGACCACCAAAGAGAAACAACGCTATTGCATTGAACTGACTGCTCAAGGTTTTCGAGTAGTTGGTTATGACTACAATCAAATAGATGTTTCATCTGATGACTACTTTGAAACGCCGTACGCTTTACTGGATAAACTGAGTCCTTTATATCGTCAAGCATTTGGAGATTCTCTCGTTTCTAAACTCTTGTTGCTACATTCATCCCGAAGACACAGCACGGACAACGAACCACAACTAGACGATTGACCTTACCCCTGCCGAGATTTCATTTTCATTTTAAAATAAACTAAAAGGAACCATTGTTAAATGGTAACCATCTGTGCAAAATGTTAAAGTTAACTTTTAAACTTAATTTCGGACCCTTAAATAGTAGTACTGCTCTTACAGACGAACAAATAAAAATGTTCTTCATTCTTGTCCGCGTTCCTATGTATGTGTCAACTATTCTGTTTCCGAATTCATTTTTGGAATAGCTAAAATGTAACGTCAATTACTTTAAATAGAGCTATATAATATCGTTTAACTTAAATTGTTACAGAAATATATATACATAAACGTGTAAATTGAATTGTTCGTGTTTGGTTTGTTTCCGCACCTGCGCTCTTTTGAACTGCAGCATACCACTATTGTGAATTTCATCGATCCTGCTACCCTAGATATTGACATTTTTGTTCAACCATAATCATTTTATATCGACCGTTGAAGGACGATGTAACATGAAAGAGTGTAATTACTTTTACTTTACGTTTTTTAAGTAAGGCAACCTTTCGAAATGACAATATCCCGCCATTTTGAAAAAATCATAAAAGATGTTTAAGACTTGCACCGATAGGTTCGCTAGCTTCGCGCGACGACGGTTGCTATGTTTTGGTTTTCGCGGATTTGAAAATTATGAAAGCTTTACGGCTCATCAGTGTGTGGATGTGAGGAATTTCTCATGTGTATTTCCGATAAAGCATGTGGACTTGTTTCGTGCATTTGACATATTTATGACACAAGCATCTTTATATTCAACCAGAATAGCTGTATTGCATGTTGGGTTCGGATTTTTAGTATCGTAACCATGGGGACCCAGAACAATCCGCCCAGCAATTTACGATCAAAATCTAGTTTTTCACTATACGTCAGTCTTCGCCAGCAATTGGACGACTTGGGATACAACAATTACTTGTCAAATGATTCAGTACCTTTAGTGGATAAGCTGCTCAGGGATTTGCTTCAGTACAAAGAGTTGTGTATGGGAAGTCAAAAGCATTACCAAACTGCAAGAAAAGTACCTCTGTTTTCCGTTACGCTTACTACTTTTACATATTTAAACAATAACATTGTATTTTTAGAAAAGTGAAACATCCTTGCCAAGTGGTTCAGTTGCAACAGAATGTAGTCACAATAATGATGGGCAAAGATCTCATCAAAGAATTCTACGTGAGGAACAAGCAACAAATGCCCAAATAGAAGGTATATTGCAGGTACATTTTTTGTTACAGTTCACACTGAAACGCTGTTATTTTTTCCAGGTCTTCAACTAGAAAACACTAAGCTTCATGAACAAATAGCTGAATTTAAGTTTGTCCTTGATCAAAATGCTACTATTATTCAGAGATTAAAAAAGGATAATGATTCTAAAAGTATATTGATTCTGCAGCTTCAAAATGGAAAGGGAAAAAGTATATGTTTAAATATTTATGTATCAATCAAACAAATAATTAATAATGGAACTCATTTTTGCTATGTTAGATGAATTGTCACAGTCCAACATATCTAAGCCCAACATAGAAAAAGATGCTGATCTTCCAGGTGCCAATCTGTCCAAAATTCAGGCTCTCTACAAGAGAATATTATCAGCATCTGATAATCCTGCTATCATTGATTGGGTAAAAGCTGCCGAAACGAAAATCAGTAACTTGGAACGTGAATTAGATAACACTGGTAAAGCACTTGATGTTAGCCAGAAAACTTGTGAACAATTCCAAAAGAAGGTCAATAAATTGTCTGAACAGCAATTCCAATGTGATGTATATTAACCATTCATATTGATCATTCAGGTTCTGGAGTATGAAAACCAACTGATTCGGCTGGAAAATGCAGCTGATAGAAACAAATCAGGAACCCATACTTTTGCGCAAATGAAATCTCGGATGGAACAAAAGGAACGAGAAAATAGAGAATTGCAGACTCAACTGTCAGGTAAAATACCATAACTTACTCAAGTGTAGTGAATTGACAATTTTCCTTTGTTCGTTTTCTTCTCAGTTTTTTATTTATTTAATTTTTCCACATCAATTTCAAATATATAGAGGCAATACGAAAGCAACATGAAGCAATGAGTAGAGCTATTATGTTAGCTGGCGAAAGACCATGCAATCGTGAAGCAACTGCTAAAAACGCGGGTGCAGAGAAAAAAATCATTGGTCTTGAATCAGAACGCAACGTCATGAAGCAAATGCTGACCACCACTCAGAGGGAAAGGGATGAATTGATGAAAGAAGTTCATCGTTTACATTCTCAAGGTAAAACAAACAAGTTTCGTAGGGCATCATCAATAAATAAATATAACCACATATACCTAATATCTATAAATAAATGTTTCGTCTTCATTTATGTAACAGAATCAGCGCTAATGAACGAAATTCGTGCTCTAGTCAGCAATGAACCATCCTCACAGGGACCAAAAACAAGCAAGAATGTACGCTTTCAAACTAGTAACAAAAGTACAAGATCCGCCGACTCTGGTATTGAATCTGCCACTGGTTCTGGTCAAGAAGAGGGCGGAGGACGCAACCGTGAAAATTGGCTCAAGCGACTTACAGAGCAGCGTCAGCTGTATTATGACAACGTTCATCAACTACTGAACTACATGAAAAATCGCCAGAGCCTACCTTCCGACCCAAGTTCTCAACAGGAAGCCTCTGCAAGTAGTGTTCAATTCTCAGGTTCAGGCTCTCGAACGGATGGGTCTCAACCAAACTCTCAGGCATTCATTCCTAATCAATCGACGGTTTATCAGCAAAATCCTCCCAATATGACTTCCTACAATTTCCCTCAACAACCACATCGAAACACGAACCAACCTTCTTATCATCAGCCCCCACTTCTTAATTTTCAACCACCGAGTCAGCAGTTACCGACTGGTCAGACAACATATAATTGGCCTGCCGGACAATCACATGCACCACAGACTAATCCCGTTTTCGACCAATCAAATCAGCAGCAAGTGCCGGCTGGTCAATCGAATTCCCAACAACCTAGCGGCACATTTGGTCAGCAACATCGTCAAATTCCCGCTCAAAGTCATCCGAGTTCTGGTGGAATGCAACAACAGCAACAACCCAGTTATCAGTGGTATGCTCAATCGCAGGGACCTTCTGGTCAAACAAATGTACAACACCAGAATATTCCTGTTTGTGTTTGTGGTGGGATACCACCACAGTCATTGTCGCAGTCCCAGGACCAGCATGGTTTTCCTCAAACATATAAAACCAGCGTGGGCCAACCTAACTATCCTCAACCATATCTTGATCCAAATGTGGGTCATCCTAACTATCAACAAACATATCAGTCACAATCGAATGCTCAAGGATTTGCTCAGCAACCAAATCTTTCTCCCGCTCAACATGCTCAAATGTTGGCTACCCAGACCAGTGGATTTGATGGGTCTGATCAACCTAACTATCGCATCAGTAGGCCCACTACCACAAATGTTCATGATCGTAAAACTCAAACAGAATCCGGAGGATCCGCCTCCTTTTATGTACCTACTGCCGAAGATCTAAGTAAACTGCCCGACCAGTTACAAACATGGGCCAAGTCGATTATGGAGGAAAAGAAGACATTGAAAGAAAAGAATTCCGAATTGAGACTTGAGTTGGATGAAATAGCGGAAAATTCGCAAAAAATCGGACGGTGTTATGAATGAGGTTACAGACAAACTTAAAAAAGCTGAAAATTTGATCGGTAAACTTCAATCTGAGTTGGAAGCCGCGAATGGTAAACTGCGCGCTACAGAACAAGGTCTTCAGTTTGAGCGTAATAACTTACAGCAACTTCGCTTGGACATTGATGAAGCTGATGGAAACGCTTCTTCTTTGACAAAGAAATTTGTTGAGAAATCAACTCAGCTGGATGCGGCGAAACAATATTGCGCTCAATTGGAACAAAACGTTGCTGCGCTTCAGGATCAAATCAATAGTCTGAAAAGCCAATTAGAAGCAGTGCTGGTAAATATAAATAAATTCTTATTACTTAAAATTACTAGCTAATACATTTTAAACTTCATTTTATAATTTTTACAGAGCCAGAATGAGATTCCAAATCCGGCAGTACAAAAATTACTAAATGAAGTAGAAAGCCGTAATACCCGCGTTCTGCAGCTGGAGAAACAGCTAGCTGCGAAACAAGACACCATAAATCAACGAGACAAGGAGTTAGATAACGTCAATAACAAATTGAAAGAATTCGAACAGAACTTGAGCACAGAAAAGGCTAAAGCGCTGCAACTTCAGCAAGACATTGAGAATTCTCAAGGAAAACTGAAGGCAACGGAGCGCGAAGTCTCGATGGAGAAAAATAGACTTCAGCAGCTTCAAACGGATATCTCAAATGCTGACATGAATGCCGCGGCCCTAGCAAAGAAAATGATGGAGAAATCTACACAGCTTGATGATGCAAGGCAGCGATGTAATGAACTGGAACAGAAAGTTTTCAGATTAGAAGAACAAGTGGGAAATCTTCAGGGTCAACTACGTGGCTTACAGGTAGACAGCATCCGATTTTTTTTATTTCCTATTTTATGTTAATGAACTTCTTCCAGGTACAACGCGCTCAAGGTGAGACTGAACAGCGACAGCTTTTGGACGAACTGGATGCATCTAAGGCACGGATTAATCAATTGGAGAGACAGGCTACCACAAAGCAGGACACAATAACCATGCTCCAGAATCACATTTCCACTTACGAAAACAAGATTCACATGCTTGAAAAGGAAACAGGCGATAAAACCAGTCAAGTGGAGTTAAACCGTCGTCAGAACGAACGCCTCGCTGGTGAAATTGATCAAGCTAAGATCGATAATTCATCTCTACGACAGGAAAATGAGTACACAGAAAATAATACTGAAACACAAGTTTCCATTTTTATGGCTCTGTATTTTTCCTTGTAGGCGGTTAGTGGCTTCCCTTGCACAAAGTCGTGGTGAACTGGATCGCGAACGTAAGGGAGCAGACGATCTGCGTCGAGAGATCCAGTCCTATATCAGTCACGTGCGACAAGTGGAATCTATTTTGGCACGAAAGGTTGGTCAAAGGTTTTTATTTCAAGGATTTGCTTGAACCTTATACTTCATTTGTCATCAGGACGAAGAAAAAGATGCCCTCTTAAAGCAGTTCCAAGCTCTGGCCAACGAGACGAGCAGTTTTGATACAGAACGAGAGAACATGGAACGATCCATTCGAAGTCAGCAACAGGAAGTATCCACATTGCAGGCGGAATTGTTGACTGTAAGGCGACGACTTGGAGAGCTCGAAACGCTCTATTCGCAGCAGAAAACAGCTGGAGTTCAATCAGAAATGCAAGCAGATGATCTACTTCGAAGATTGGGAATTTTGGAAAGAGATTTGCGAGACGAACGTGGAGATAAGGTATTACGTTAACCAGTAAGACAAGAGAAGTCATTCGTAATTTTTTTTTTCATTTCATGTATTTAGGTGCGACTGGAACAACAACTTGCTTCTGCCCACGAACTCCAGAATAAACTTGAGAAGCAACTGGAAAAACTTCGATCGGAAGCTGCGCAAGCAGACTCAACCTCTCATCAGGCGAGAATGGCGTGAATGTATTTTAGTCTTTAAATTTTATCATTAATGTTTTTACATTTTAGATGGAAGCGGAAACTACGCGTTTACACGAAGATTTTCGCGTTCTGGATCAGCGACTATCAAAAGAAAAGGAAAATGTCCGCAATTTAGAATCGATTGTCTCCATATTGCGACAGGAAAGATCTCAACAAGAAAACCAGATGCGCAACATGTCGCAAGATTTAACCCGCTTACATCACCGAGAAATTATTTTGCAGGAAGAATTGTACTGAGTTTATTTTAAATTATTCCACAATTTAAACAAATTTCGTTTTATTATTCCACTCGGTCTGGGCATGCCTTTTTATCCTTTTATTTTTCTCCTCGATTTATTTTGTTAGAGCCAATGTGAAAGCAGAGCTGTGTGGTACAGAAGGCAAAGTTGCCGATTTAACTCGTGAAAACCAACGATTAAAACAAGAGGTCCTCCAAGAGAAATTTGAACGCGAGAAAACTCGCCAAGAGTATAAACGCATGGGCAACCTGAGTCATACACCACCCTTATTAACCTCCTACAATGTTTCACCTGCTCCTGGAGCATTTCACATACCTTCTGGAGCATTGCACAATCTTTCAACCGCAACGTTAGTCACCAATACTTTAGCTCCGAGTGCTGGGGGGTCATCGGCCGGCTCACCCAGAAGAAGACAAACTGTTGCGTCGCGGTTTGCCAATAATGCGACACAAACATGATTTTTTTTTTAACTCGGCACAAATTCTTAAATTGATTTCGTAACTAATATCGAAAATACACTACATATTTATTCTTTTGAAATGCGACCAAGCACTACAATCACATTTGCCTTATTAGTAGATTTGTGTGCTTGAAAATTTGTTTTAGCCATAAATGGAAAACGGTCTAAGATTCACATTTAAAAAAAAAATCATTTACCGCTGAAATGTTAGTCAAGTTGGTGGCGCCTCTATATAATTGGTGGTGATTGAATTGAACTAGTGTAGCAGACTACGACTACGTAACTGAAGTAAATAATAAACAAGTACGGCTGAGAGAGCAATTTTACTTTATTCTTTTATGCATACGATGTTTCGGAATTTACTTTGTAGCAAACCTGTTATTCGATGTTTTAGCGTAAGTAGTGTGCATGAGTAATTGAGTATTCAAGGTACCAATTGAAAATCATTTCGTTTGTTAGAACATTAGCCAAAGTGGAAATTTTGTGAGGATCGTTGAAGTTGGACCTAGAGATGGTTTGCAAAACGAGAAACAAATTGTACCGACTGCCACGAAAATTGAATTCATTAACAAATTGTCAGATGCTGGACTTAAGTCAATTGAAGCCACTAGGTATATGGAAATGTAGAAAATATATTGCATGTAAAAAACAATTAATTTTTGGAAAAATTTCTTAGTTTTGTCTCACCCAAATGGGTTCCACAAATGGCAGACCACTCTGAAGTGTTACTAGGCATTACTAAATATCCTAATGTTAGTTATCCTGTTCTCACTCCAAATGTCTTGGGTTTAAATGCTGCAGTAAGTGAGAAAGATGTTTTTAGCCATTCAGCATTTTAAAAGTGATAGATTATAATATTTGTCAATAGATAAAAGCAGGAGCTAAGGAAGTGGCAGTTTTTGGGGCAGCATCAGAAACCTTTAGTAAGAAAAATATCAACTGCTCTGTGAAAGAAAGTATTCATAGGTTTGAAGAAGTTGTTAACGAGGCCAAGAAACACGGAATACGTATTCGTGGTTACGTTTCCTGTGTCGTCGGATGTCCATATGAAGGCGTGATTGCACCTTCTGCTGTAGCGCAAGTATGTCTATTTGCCTATTTCATTGTATGTTTTACTTTTAACAAATTTTACTGGTACGATTTTTTCATGTTAGGTGGCTGAAGCATTGTTGAATGTGGGCTGCTATGAAGTCTCTTTGGGCGATACTATTGGAGTTGGAACTCCTGGATCTATCAGCAAAATGTTGAAGGAAGTATCAAGGAATATCCCCGTTGAAGTTCTTGCCCTTCATTGCCACGACACCTACGGACAAGCCTTGGCGAATATCTTACGAGGACTTGATGTAATATTAAATTTGATTTTACTTTGAGCGCTTTTCTTTCAAATATATTAAGTAATCTTTATCTGCCTTAGATGGGGATAACTGTCGTCGATTCTTCCGTCTCCGGACTAGGTGGATGCCCATATGCGAAGGGAGCATCGGGTAACGTGGCGTCAGAAGAGGTCGTTTACATGTTACACGGGCTTGGAGTGAATACAGGAGTTGATCTAAAAAAGCTAATCGATGCAGGCCAATATATGTCTACTACGCTAGGGCGGCCGACTGGATCGAAAGTGAGTCGCGCAGTGTTGTCCAAAAAGTGTTGAGTTGTACATACAAATATGTAACACAAATTGTAATATATTTATTGCTCATCTATGGGAAATTGTCAGTCATTCATTTGTTATATTTTACAAGGATATTTCCTTTGTGGGCATTAATTGTTTTCCAAAGATCAACTTGCAAAGATTTACTTTCCATTATATCTGTGTACATCTGACCATCCAAATGATCCATTTCATGTTGCACAATTCTTGCAGCCCATCCTGTGGCAGCCCATTCTGTTGGAGATCCATCATAGTCATATCCCTATAGTCATAGATTTAATTAGCCCTATTTGTTCATCATTAAAAAAGAATGAAAATATTTACCTTCACATGCACTGCTTTATATCTAGGCACTAGTGCACTTATTCCTTTGAGGCTCTCACAACCTTCAGGAAACAAAGTTTTCTTAAAATCCTTAACTTGCATCTCTGGGTTAATAAAGACCTGTAGACAAATTTTTGCTAGATTGTTGGTAAAGTTTAATTTTTCCAAGCTGCCTACTTTAAAAGGAATTTCAACTATTTCACGTGTTTTGCAAGCTTCTGGGCCAAACTGTTTGACCATATAATCAGGGATCTCAATCATTATAATTCGCAGAGGAATCCCAATTTGGGGTGCAGATATCCCTATGGACTTGTAGTGTTTCATCACTCCTCTCAAGACTAGAAGGATATTTTTAATGCGTTCAGAATTGAGTTCTTCCAAAGCTACTTCTGAAGACTTCAGTCTTAGGGTTGGATCTGTTTTCACATGATCAGTTTGAATTTGTTCAATAATAAAAGTGTCATTGATTTAACGAAATTACCACCAACTTGACACACGTGTTTAAAAGGAGGACCCGGCACTTTAGGATCCCACAGATCACGGTACCTTTATTTAAGGCAATATTTAGTCAATAAGCACACATAAATTCGAAATCATCATTCATTAATATAGAATAGTTTTACCATCTTTGAAATTTTTCGAAAGACGATAGATAACGAACGGATGTTGACCCTGAAAGACTTTTATTCAATATTTTTATGTACCGAAACATTTTTTTTCGATTTGTTTGTTTTTCTCGAAAAAAATTCGTCTGCTACCTTTAAATGATCGATTCCCTCAACCGTGAAAATATCGATCATGTACTTGGTAATTCTAATTTTTAATAATGGGAACACCTTTTTTGTGGTTTCAGGCTAAAAAAATTCCAAACAACAACAAAAGAACTGATTGACTGATGGATTTATAATTATTTTTAGCTTGAAGGTAGTATTTTTCCTCAGCAGCAACATTTCTTTCTGGTATTTACAATACTAAAAAAAATAATAAAAAAAAGAACGACGACCTCCAAACCCCCCCTTCTTTCGAACCCTTCGGCTTCTCTTAACAGTCTTGGCAGCGCGATAAAATAATCGTAGTAATGGCTGCCATGTGTGTGTATGTATAACTTTGAGAGTAAATCACGTGCTAAAAATTGTAACTCCTTAAATTGAAGCGGGTATTTAACAATTCCTTTGATGCGCAACCACCGCTGTTTATGGTGAATTGGACTCTTTGTTCGTTTTAACTTGACCCACATGTTTTTCCTTTTTCCGGTCGGTTTGGTTCTCTCGATCGCGAGCATTCATCAACTAGCAGTCCACATGCGGGCTGCTGTTTCAATCATTATCGTTATATATATTTACAAACGGAAACAAATTCTTTAGTTATCCAAGCAGCGCTTTCTCTCTACAGATGAATAAGCGGTGTCGAATAAAATTCAGTTACGAAAAAATTGAGCATTGCGGTGAAAGATATTCGAGAACTACTTTTTGAAGAGGGGAAGAAAAAATCTTTTGATTTTTTTTTTTTTCGACAAAGATGTCGGGTCTATTGAAGCAACAGCGATCTTGTGAATACCCAAGCATTCCCCCTCCTCTAATAGCGTGCGTCACGGGTAAAATATCGCCTGAAGCGAGGAAGGTCTGGTTAGCCGCCATTTCGAAATTTCGACCAATGACCAACAAGGAAAGGCGGGTTAGTTGAGCTTTTTGTGAGCGCCACCACATTGATAGCTTTTTCCATCGAGGCTTTTTTTTTCTTGTGTTGTTTGTTACCAGCTAAAAAAGCCCTTTTTTTCGAAAGGGAGGAGAAGAAAAAGTAGGGGTTGGGGAACGAGGAAGAAGAACAAGCTGTAGTAGCTGGTGGTGCTGGTCGACAGTTGGTTCGTCGTCATCATCAGCCCTAGACGTAGGGAGATTTTCGGCCTTCTTCTTCATTTTCTTTCTTTCTCTTTCGCGCGCATCGGTTTTCGTGGCCCACTTTTTTTCTTTAGTGACGCTCAGTCCGAGCAGGAAGAAGCAACCATCAACTTTTTCTTCTACAGTACGACACAGCCAGCTGTGAAAAATCTTCAAGTCTCGCCACCACTTGTTGCCGGGTGATTGTGTGTCTGGTCCATGTTAACTTTATTTGACGACCGAACTGAAATTGTTGGTTGATAATTTCATGACTAGATCCACACTCATCCAGTGATAGAGTTGGTAATTCGTCCGCTTCTATTTGATTTTCTTATATGTAATTTGCTTTTCTGTATGACTATAGTTAGTTAAATTATTCGTAAACTTTTGTAACTGGTTGGAAATACAAGGAGAACTTGTTCGAAACAGACCCAAAAAAGAGAGAGAGCTGAGTATTTGCTTCACAAAGAGAGGCGTGCGCGTAAGTTTCGAAGGCCAGAAAGAAGCGGGAGAAGGAACGGCGTCTTCCTCAAGGCGCTGTCCTTGAGAAAGCTTACCATTTTATATATATATATATAATATACATAGCATATAGACGCTGAGACTCCTTTCCATCTGTTAAGTGTCTTAAGAAAATATTTCGTGTTTCTACCCAAGCTTTCTATCATGACCACCTGTTATTTTCCCCCCTACTTTTAAAGCTAATTTCAATATTCCATCACGAAGATCTACCTGTTCCTCGAAAGCTCTTTGTTCATTTCTTCTTTTAAAAGAAACCATTTTTTACTTTAAAACATGGGTAAGGGGTTGGAGTCCTTTTAGAAAGCATGGCCCCCCTTCAATTCCCCCCTACAAAAAAAGCCTGAAGGGATATAATTTTCTATGGAGGCCATGAAAAGAAATGAAACGGCCCTGAGGGGAAGTTCCTCTACAACCGAAAGATTGTTCTCTTTTGTGGAGCAAGGGGAGGGGAGGACGCCCAAGCCGGATACATACCTGAGGAAACTACAGGGGGACTCACAATTTCCTTTGTTCTCATAGATTCTTGCTTGACGGCCTAAATATAAAGATTTTCTCTAACAGATAAAAAAAAAAACAGGTTTTGGGAGTATAGAGGAATATTCCATCACGATGATAATACTGAAAGGTCAACCACGTTCCTTTACTTGTATAACATGTCGTGCAACTCTCGAGGGATGACACGAAGTGCTCACCTCACTTAAAAAACCACCACGTCTGTATTTTTCTTTCTACCTTTTTTTTTCTTGAAAAATGTGTAGAATTCGTGCATCCATGAAATGGATGATGATTGAAGAAGAAAAAGATTGTTAGATTACAGCCATGACAGCTTTACACTGGCTTATTATTGAATGATTGAAACGTCAAGTCTTAAGTTTCAAATTCTTTTTATGATGCTCAACGGAAGAGAAAATAAACAAGCTGAGAAAATATAATATGTGAACTCAATCAAAGACCGTCCCTATGCTGCTAGGACTATCAAGAAGCCCTTTAGAGATGGCATCACGTTCCAAATCTATCAGTTGGCGACGAAGACGCTGAGCTTTAGAGCGCAGCTCTTTGTCCAGCTCGCAAATTCCAGCGATGTCACCCCAAGCATTGTTATAGATGTTGGGTTCCACCACGTAAGCAAGATACATCGCTGGCCACAAGTTCTATAATCAATTGAATCAAGAAATAAACATTTTAGGGGGGGGGGGGGGGAAACTTGAATTAATATCAAAGAAAATGTTGAATTTACCACGCTCATTGGAGCAACCGAAGGCCAGATAACGCGATTGTTGGGCTCGTAGAGCGGGTTAAGGAAAGATCGAAGCACTTCTGGACGATTCAAATGTGACCATAAACTAACAGTCTTGGACGACAGTTGCAACTGATAGCGATCTAATTCATTATTTCCCAGAAAAGAACCTATCAGACCGAACAATGAATGACCCAGTTCATTAGTTCTCGTGTCATTTCATACGAATTTAGTTTTAATTTACCGAATTGAGACCAATAGGAATGACGAGCCAACTGAAGTAGAAATCCTTCATTAAACTCGAAACTGCATGGAAATTGCTGCATGATTTGCCAAGTGCAATCAATAAATAGCAAAAACGTAGGCGCATTTTCTTTGCTCCGTGAAACAGTGTTACTTAGAGCCGAGCGATGATGACGTTGAACAAAAGGGTAACCTGCTTGAATCCATTCACGCTCGATCAAAGCCTCAAATCTTCAAGAAAGATAACCACACAAGAAAAATTTAAGTCTATCAATAGGTTCGTTAGTAAAGGATTAACCCTACCCGTGAACTGTGCGAGAATCAGGACTAAGAATGACCTGAGCGAGAGCTGAAACGGCCAATGTAGAATCGAGACCTTCTCCTCCATGGAGCAACACGGCAGCAGTTTCTTGATCAATGCACTGGGAAACTAAACAGGCACAGTTCATAGTTTCTTTAACATATGAAAGCCACTGTGAAGATTCTAAGCGGGAGAGCCACTTATCCATGGAACTGCCATTGTCTAGGCAGGCTGAAAGGGGTCAATAAACATGTCAAAAATGTCACTGTTGTGCCGCCCAACAATATTGCGCTTATACCTTCAACTAATTTAGATAAAGATTCAAGTAAAGACTGCAGTCTTTCAATGGGCTTATGAATGCGCCGCCATTGAGGGTAGTGAGATTCGGTCTCAAAACCTCCCGACCCTTTAGACTTTAGAATAAATTGTAAGAATATTGAGATGAAAAGATAAAGAAATTATTTTATAGCCTACTTTGGGAGTTGGTGTTGTGCTCTGATGGCGGGTATCAATAATGTAACCCCGCATTCCTGGTTTCAATACACTGTTTAGAAGTTTTTCATCTTCACGACAACGCTTAACGTTTGGTCCCGAATGGGGCTGACTACTTCTCATCATCACAGCCTGAATTAAAAAAAAAAAAAAAAACAAGAATGTAGGAAACGTTTCAGCATATTTAGGAATAAATGACAACTTACTCCTCCTTCATGTCTGTAAGAGAGAACTGGAAACCTCCCTCCAACTCTAAACAATGCAGCAGCTACTAAGATATCATCGTCGACACCCTTCGGGACAACAACAGCAGATGGATAGGATGAACATACTGAATAATCCTTGTTGACATAAGAAATCCTCCAATCTTCCTGTTGTTGCATGACTAGTTTGGAAAATTCAGTTTCTGGTCTAAATGCTGTCCAACCATCTTCTATTGCAGTGTAAACTGGCTGGTAGAAGAAAGGATAATAAAGAGACTGATTCTCTATGTAAAAAAAACATGATCTATTAGCAGGTGGTTTTTAGGATATACAATGTAATGATAAAAGCCTACTCCACTTTTTCTTTTCATACCTATAGATGATAAGCATTCCAATGAAGCTGATACATTACTCAGCTCTTCTGTGTTATGAAAATCAAAGCTGATAATAGAAAAATCTTTGCACTTGAGTGTAAGAGTGCCTCCTGCAGCTGGAGGTGTGTTGGGTTTTCTTTCCACTAAATCTATGATTCTGTGAATCATCTTTAAAAAAAAGATGCATTAGAATGTAAAAGAAATTTATAAGATAATTGTTTACCCAAAACTCATCAGGATTTTCTCCTCCAGCAGAAAAAATTAGGTGGTGTCCAGTTATACATAGCACTCCTTCAACAGATTTGTGTAGTGAACGATGAACCACAACTTTTTCTACTCTTGGTGACTTGATGAGATGTGCAAACTCCATTTTAAACCTGAAAGACCTAAGCCTTCAAAATTAGACAATTCTTAAACGTATTTAATCAAACCGAATAATTTTATGCAAACCTTAAGGATTTCTTCACCTGTCACAAACTCCGGCTGAATCAGAAACGAGTTGCGCGCGCAATTGATCGATAAAAACTAAACGAGTTAATAAAACTATAATTACGGCATTCACAGAAGCTTAGAAATTCATTTTCATCGTGACAATCAATTAGCTTTTCATGTCTTATTAATAATCAAGTGAACGTAAAACGTAAACATTGGTGTCGTGAAAAAGCAGAAATAAAAAAATTATTTAATTTTAGGTCCCCAATTGACAACGTTGCATTCTAAATACACCACCACCGGTTCCTTGTCGAAGTCAGTGTAATGTAATTCTGGCATATATAACCCTGAAATATATCGCGTGCTTCTGAAGTAGTCGTGCCACCTTTTTCCCGAGTGGGTTAGTTTTTCACGACAGCATTATTAATGATGCTTTTTAATTTGCAACATTCTTCATATTTGTACTGTAGCATCATCGCTGGACCGAAATATAGATAGCCTGTGGGCGGAGCTTGTTTGATTGAAAAATCCTCTCCGGATTCCGCCTGCTCTAGCGGTGTTTCCTCGAAGTACAGGAAGGTCAGTCCTCAGTGGTATGCTTGCTAAAAATCTACGTTCATTTTCCGTTTCGCAATAACATATTTATTTTGAATCACTAATTACAGTCATCAGGGGACAAGGAAAAAAACTGTGTTGCCTGCCTGGGAATGGATAACGCTGCACCTGCTGATGTCATCAATGAATCTTTGAGTGAAAAAGTCATGGAGGATGTTGGTTTAATGTCCAGCAAATTGAACAGTGAAACTAGTGAGACTGCAGATAATGTGGCTTCTACATGTGAAAACTTGAGCTCTCTTTCACCTATGGATGACAATCTCCAACTAAATGGAGATGAACAGAGCCAGATTGATGATGAAGTACAAAGTCTTTTTATAGCTGAAGATTCTGATGAGAGTGAAGAGGATGATGTGGATGAAGAGGATGAAGAAATGCCAGAACTTGTAGATTCAGATGGTACTGGAATTGTAACAGGTACAAAAGAAGATGATGGTACAACTGGGGAAACATCAGATGAGGAAGCACCTCCAGCAATAATCCCAAACCATGGTTCAACAATGAAAGAGGCTAGCAAGAATGTTGATAGTTTCTCAGGTGAAACTGAAAATGATCAACAAGAAGATGATTTACAGAGTCTAACTGACAAAGGAGACCAAAACCAAAAGTAAATAAAATTTTTCTTATTTTTTTGGTTTTTTTTTTTCAAATTATAGTTTTCCATGTGGAAACAATTTTTAAAAATTTCTAAAATCTTTCATCTAGCAGTAAACTGCAAGGAACCCCATCAGCAGCTTTAAGAAGATCCAGCAGGACCAGCAAGTTACCAATCAGCCCATCCCCAAACGACGTTTCACTTTCTGCAGGACGTACCACGCGATCACAGATCAATCCTGAAATAATCGCAAAACAAAAGTGAAATCATCTTGTTTCTTGTATATTCTTCATAATATAATGGAACTTTTTCTCTTACAGGTCTTTCATGCATAAATACCAAATTGCTGTCAAAAGCTCTATGGATTCGTATGTGCGAAGTGCAACAAGCGAAGTTGAACAGGTTAAAGTGGACCAACAAGCCACGAAGCGTAAATGGGAAGATACAGGCGGGTCAGATTCGGTGCATTCTCCTCACAGTTCTCCTGTTCAAGAGAAAAAGAACAAAAAGTAAAAGAAAGCTGGCATTTGCTGATATTTCAAAGCATTTGTAATTAATATTTAAATCAATCTTAGATCAATAACTAGCACTTCATCATCAGCAAGTAACCCATCGACCAAAGTTGGTAGCCATTTCATGGAGTTGCAAAACAAGACGTTTACGCGCCATGACACTTTTTGCTGGGTGTGTCATACTGATGGACAGGTAAACAAAAAAATAAATAAATTGTCCGACATTCCTCCCATGAATTAATGACATTTTAAAATAGGTATTGGAATGTCGTCAGTGCCCGCGTGTGTTTCATCAACGATGCGTTCAACTGCAATCTCCAATTCCGGCTAACTGGGTGTGTACGGAATGTTGCTCAGTGCGTAATGCTGAGAAACACAACCATATCGAGATGGACCAGCTAACTGAAATGCTCAACTTCGCTATGGAGCGAATCAAGTCGGTGGCTGACGCGCAGCCTTTCTTTAAACCTGTTGACACGGAAGAATTTCCTCATTACACCGAGTATATTGTTAGTCCGGTGGATATCAGCCAACTGGAGGAAAAAATTGTCCAAAGATCTTACAATTCCACAAGAGCTTTTCTGGCTGATTTCCGCTGGATTTTACACAATTGCATAATCTTTAATTCGTCTCACTCAAAATTGACTAGCACTGCAAGGACGTTGATGAAGGTATTTGAAAGTTGAGTATTCTTCTTTTCGAAATCGTAACCCTAAAAACCATTTCTAATTGCAGGTGTGCAAACATGAAATGGCTGAGATTGATACTTGTGCCGATTGTTATGTACATGCTCACACCAAACGAGAAACCTGGTTCCTGGAACCATGCCAGAGGCCTCATTTACTTCTCTGGGCTAAACTTAAAGTAAATCGATCTCCATTCCTTTTCGCAAACCTAGTTTGAGTCATTAAGTTGCTTGATAAACATACGCCCAATGAGCCGAAAAAAGAGGATTACAATTGGTTTGCTCTGATTTTTTTTTGTAGGGGTTTCCTCATTGGCCGGCTAAAGCGATGAAAGCAAATAAAGAAGGTAACGTGGACGTGCGGTTTTTTGGTGCACATGATCGTGCTTGGGTGCCTGCTAAAGATTGTTTTTTGTATAGGTAACAAACAAAGAAATTTATGTTTATAAAATTATTATGACCAAAGTTTTTTATTTGTTTTCGGCAGCCGCGAGATGCCTATGCAGTTAAAGAATCAGCGGAAAGCAAACTTAATTGCTTCGGTTGAAGAAGTTGATCAACACATCAAAAAGCTCGTGGAGCGCTACGGTTCTTTTGCTTACCCCTCGCCTCGTACGGCTTACAACCCAAATAAGGAAGACGAGCAATTACAGCAGCTCATTCCTGGGTAATTAGACGTGAAATTATTCATACGTGTAAAATCGAGTTATTGTTTTGCTTTTATTTCGTTTGGTATTCGTAGCTACAAAGTATCGGAACACTCACAAAGCTCTCTTTGCAAGTCTGACCGGGTAGGGGAGTCTGGTGAAGCAGAATCGATGAATTCTGATTCAGATGCAGGAGATGCTGCCGATAACGACCTGATTCCTCAAGCTAATCTGCCTGAAGGTGATCGCACAGAAGAAAATCGTTCTGAAGGTCGAGATTTCTTGGCCATGCTGCAGCTTGCACCTCGAACTGCTGAAGCTGCCACACCAAGAACAGCGACTCCAACTTCAACATCCGCATCGCCTACCCCAAGTCAGATCATGACTCCTATTACAGTCTCTAAACAGTCAACGCCCAATACGACATTGACTGCTGCCGTAAAAGTACAGGTATTTTGGGGTTTTTTTGTTTTTGTTTTTTACTCGTTTCCAATGCTTAAATCTTTTTAAAATTTCAGGGTAAAAATAGTAAAACTGCACGCGTTGCCAACACTAAAACAAATTGCGGCGAAACAGTTGAAGATGCGCTAGCCAAAAATTCGTCTGTGCCTACAAACGATAGCAGTGTCGGTGAAGCTGCTTGCGAAATCATCAAATTAACAAAACCTCAAATTGCTTCGGTAGTTTTTAACTGTTCATAAAAGCGCTATAGTAATACTTATTGAAAATCTTATCATTTTAAAATTATAGCCGCCGCGAAGATCTTCGACATCGAAAGAGATTTTGTCTGTAAAAATGGAACCTGCAGATTATTTAGAAGAAGATGACGATTCTTGTTCTGTGGCGGGATCCAAGACTTGTTCAATATCTTTGGCCATCGATAATGTTGTCGGTAACTACAAGCCTCCAGTGGTTGTGAAACCCAAACCTGAAGCATCAACGAAATCCACTCCAAAGTCTCTTGGCAAATCTACCTCTTCAAAACCATCGGGTTCTAAACCATCGACGCAAAAGCTCTCGGCCAGATCCACGCCTAAAACTACTCCAAATCGATCGCCGGCTGTGAAAATCGTTTCTTCGCGTGTTACGAAAATGGATGCTAAGACGAATCGTCGTTTGATTGGTGATGACGAGGACGAAGATCTCGACCCGGCAATGTACCTGGATCCTACGATCACGATAACTCTGATTAATAATGATGAAAAGAAAACAGTTAGCAAGCACGTTAATGATGTTTCGAGTGCTAGTTCCATTAGTTCCAGCGACCTTCAGGTACAAACCTTGTTTTCTTTTCTTCATAGAGATTGTTTTCAAATAATTTATCTATAGGCCTTAAATGCTCTGGGAGAGAATGTGTCCATCACGGTTGTGCCTAAAAGAAAAATGGGATCAACACCAGCAGGTGGTGCTAGATCTAAGGAGAACGAAGCTGTCGAACAGCCCATGGTGATTGAAGTGGATCCTGTTGCTCTTCAAAAAGCGAGAGCACCCACTCAACCTGCTAAAGCGCGGAAATCTTTCCCTGCAAAAACACGTCAACCTGGTCATTCGGGACAATCCTCATCGCAAAAATCCTCCCAGAAACACCCCGTACCACCTATGGTGTCGATTCCTAGTCGGCACTTGGGTATGGAGATCGCCCGACCAACAACTCAACAATCGACGTCGACCCGCATTCCTTCAATAACCGTCCGACCTGTGACACAAATGCCTGCTTCCCAACCTAGCATCATTCTTCAATCAGGATCTTCTGATACAGCTTCCATCAGTGCGATTACTGCTGCTATGAAACAACCCAATTCATCATCAGCGACGACAGCTAGTAGTACCGGCAGTAGTACTCTTACGCTTAACACAATGCATACTGTAGGACCAGAATCGGGATTCGGGACCGGTGGACTTTTGCTCACCTTCAATCGTTCTGCGCCGACATTTGCAGCAACAGGTGCGAATTCCACCTCGTCAGCTCAGGTGCAAAATAAAGCTGATTGTGGACCACTCACCGCCCAGTTGGCCTCTAGGACACAACAAATTTCAGATATGGTACACTAAGATGATTTTACACTTACTTTTGGAAAATGATTTGAGTGTGACGATTCATCGTTTGCAGGTCCGAAACACCTTGGAGACATTGATCAAGGAAATGAGTTCGGCTGGAAATTTGGAAGCAACAGTTGTTCAATTACAAATGGATTTAGAACGATGTCGCTTGTTGCATCAACAAGAAATCGGAGAAATGAAAAAAAACCCTGGAAGCTCAACAGTCGTCTGCGGAAACGGAAAAACAGCGAGCTTTGACGGAACTACGTCGGCAATTGGAAACTGACAAACAGAAAGCAATCGATGAGACAAAGAAGAAACAGTGGTGCGCTCATTGCAGTCAAGAAGCCATTTTTTATTGGTAAGATTAAACATTTAAAAAATTAATAAATGTTACATCCGAATCTTTTTTTTAGTTGCTGGAATACAGCCTACTGCGACTTTCCGTGTCAGCAAGTTCACTGGCCCAAACACATGAACACTTGTGCCAATGTTAATCAGCATACGGAAACTGAAGCCACAGAAGTAGATGTATGCAGCAGTCCCATAGAATCGGCCAAAACAACCACTTCACAGAAGTCAATACCGGTATCTCGATTTTGTACTTAAATAAAAAAAAAACTGAATAAATTTGGTTAACTGAGCCAAACTCTTGTTGCATTATTATTAAGACTGTCAACGGGTCTCCTAGCCAAAATAGAAAGGTCGCTTCTATAGTCAAGACCATCCAGCAGCCCGTTTCTTCTCCTACCGATCTGGGTTATACCGTTTTGACTTCTTCGGATATGTCTTTAACTCCGACTCCAAGTAATACAGTGGCACTGCGTGTTCATCCCATCACTGGAGCCCAGTCGGTACATTTTCATTTAAATTTCTATTTCCTTTATTATCATTCTGCATATTTTAATAGATGATCCAAACCATTGCTGCACCAATCGCCCTGTTGGTCTCGAATTCAGTGTGTCCATCAGTTGAAGTGACGCAACCCATCCTGACTTCTACAGTCACACTATCGCTACCAACTGTCCAGTGTGTCAACAGCCCGGAAACAAGTGACACTATGTAATGTGTGGACCTTAAAAACAGGCAATTGCATGAGTTTATATTTTGTTTTAAGATAAGAAATTCTACGCCTAGTTTTACCATACTGTATACATCAGCCAATGTGTTAATCTCTGCTCGTTTGAATTTTTAATAATTGAGGAGCTCCGAACGAAGCCTCTTAAACGATGTCCACAGGATGCTCATTGAATATGTATGTACAATCACCGTGTATAACATTGTCCGCTTTTATAAAATGATTTGCTACCGTATGACATCGTTACTCAAGAGATATCATGCTATATGCCGTTTTGCTTTCTAATTTTTCAACACAGATTTTGCTGAATAAAGCTATTTTTGGCTTTTATACTATTTCCGTACATTTCTCAATATTCTGCATCAAAATATGCGTAAACTTGGACATTATTACAGTTAAAGTGTAATCTTGATAACAGCTACTCTTGTTTAGACAAACAAATTGCTTTCAAGTTCATGTTTATGAGGAAAACTTGTTTGGGTACCGGTCCTTTGAACACTTAGTGAAGCAACGCAACAAGAATTTGTTACCGTTTTACTCAATGGCCAATCTGGATAGTAAGCCAGAAAGTATGCAAGCGCTCCCAAAAAACAGTCTCCGGCACCCTGGAAGAAATTATAATTTAAAATACGTACATCACACATTTCATTCATTCTTATGACAAAACAATACCGTGGTATCAATGGCTTTTGACTTCAGGAGCTTTTACGAATACAGGTTCCAGGAAGCTGTTGTTATTATCTCTTGAAAGCAACAAAGCGCCGTTTTTCCCAAGTGTGATGAGTACATGTTTCTTACAACCTTTTTCCATCAAACGGTGAGCTGCGGATAGTGCTTCATCGTGATTTGTCACTGGTTGTTTAATCAGCATCTCAGCCTGCAAGGTAAGAACCCCAATTAATAATAAATTACTAACATAACAATTGTCGAATGAAACATGCCTCTATTTCGTTCACACAAAAGATGTCGGCGAGTGTGTAAAAATCTTTTTCTAGATTTTCAACGGCGGGGGCAGCATTTAATATAGTAAAAACTAGCGTTTAAACACAATGATTATTGATTATTTTTTCTATGAATTAAATTTACGGTATATACCTCCAAGGTCATTCGCAAGTTTCAGTCCACTTAAAACAGTTTCCCGTGGAATTTCGAGAACAGAAAGCATAATTTTTGCTTTGGTAAGTGTAGCCCGTGAATTCATGACATCTTCAGTGGTCAAATAATTATTAGCGCCGGGAACGATGACAATACTGTTCTGCCCGCTGTCTTCGACAATTATTTGAGCCAAACCTATATATGTTAAATATCCAATTTTTGAGTAACATAGGGGAGACTGGGGTTATATGGTACGCTGTACTATGTGAAACAGTGAGTTAAAAAATACTTAATGTAGTTTTTAAATTCTAAAATTAATACATGATGTTGTTCAAAGGTATCTACTTTGTTCTCTAAAAAATCATTACTTTTGTACATTAAGTTTTTTAGTTTTTTAAGAAATAAAAAAAGCCCCAAAATATTCTTAAAAAAAAAAGTTGTTTTTCTAAGAATTTCTCGAAGTAACTATGTTTTTTTAGAAAAGTGAGATAGCAGAATGATAGTTTGGTCTTTTGTCAATAATTCCCCACAAAAATAAAATTTTTGAGTTGAAAAATGAGCTAGTTATAAAAGTTTCCCCAAAAACATTTTTTGTGGGTTATTTGGTACGGTTTTGTGGGGTGAATTGGTACTAATACGGAATAGCCGATAGGCGGAGCTCAGTGCTGCCAGTGGCAATTCAGAGAACTTTTCTCCTTCAAGAGAACTTTTTGTTTTTTATAAGAAATGTTTTTAATTATACGAGTATACCAAAAACCTTAGCGAAATACAAATACTATACGAAAAATTCTATTTCACGATATTTTTAAAATTAATTTATCTTTATTCTAAAGTGGAGAATTTAGTGTGTTTCACATAGTACACCCCCCTGTCCCATATAAACCCCGATTTTGTCCACGCCCACTTTTTTTTTCGCAACTTTATAAATCGGTAGAGGGTAAACTAACGACTCAAACATAAAATAAAAAATACTGGAGATAGACAAAAGTAAGACGAATATAATAAAACATTTATTTTACAAATCGGATGATTAGGAAACGGCCTACACGATAAAAACAAAAACCGGTCCAAATAACCCCAGTCTCCCCTACCACTCAACAAGTAATATCATAATCCTAATTTCACTATTAAAAATAATGAACACCTGTTAAGGCTTCAGATGTAAGACCAATAAAATCTGTAAGGATGTTTTCTTTTTTTAGAGCATCCAAATAGGATTTTCCAAAGGAATCATTTCCTAACTTAAATTTTGAATTAATTGTCGTTTTTTTTATACAAAAAAGAGTAAATTATATGCAAATTCTATACTTTTCCAATTATTGCTGTAGCAGCTCCAAGACGTGCAGCTGTCACAGCTTGGTTGGCCCCTTTTCCCCCACAACAAATGGCAAGCTTATGGCCACAGAGTGTCTCACCAATTCTGGGTAGATTACTTACATAGCTGTGAATAATTTAATGTTCCATTTATAAAGTACATATGTTCATCTACTTATCTATAATCAAATACTATTTTATACCTGACAACATCTGTCATGAACGAACCTAAGACAACAATCTGAGCTTCTTGAAGAGCCATTTTGAAGAAAAACAATTTTCACAGTTATTTTTTATCAATGTTTATGTTTATCAGTTGATGCTCGGGGGTCGCTATCAATACAAAAACAAAGGTCGATTAGAAAGAAAATCACATATTTTCGATGACAAATCGATCACAAAATTACCTAATTAAACATCACCCTGATCCAGATTATAGTGGCAGACTGAGACTGGCAGGCATAAAGAAAATATGTCTACAGTAATTAAGCTGTAGCACAAAATTTTCCAAATCACAAATCAGTCAAAATATTTACTTTTCGCTCTAGCGAGCGTTTTACGGTTTTAGCCTGCTATAGACCTTATTGCGTTCTATAGGTATGAGTCAAGCCAACCCCTCTGGCGGCGCGTTGTAGTGTGAAGGGGTGCCGTGAACAGCCGCTTCTTTTTTTGTTTGTGGGATGTGGTATGAAGTCAGGCTTTCAACGGTAGCAGACAACTACCACATTTTTTCAACATTATTTTTTACATTTTTTCACATTTATTCTTTCTTACTACAGTTAATTGTACAAACATCCTTAAATAATAAAGAATAAATGTGAAAAAATGTAAAAATAATGTTGAAAAAATGTGGTAGTTGTCTGCTACCGTTGAAAGCCTGACTTCATACCACATCCCACAAACAAAAAAAGAAGCGGCTGTTCACGGCACCCCTTCACACCATGGTTGTTGATATAATGGTTCCCACTGTCTGTGTTATAAGGTCCCATAAGGCAGCTGATTTTTTTGTGATCTTTGGTTACTGCGACAGCCCCGCGACCTGGTGTTGGAAGGGTGGAAGCTTACACTGAAACAACACAGAAATTTTCTAAGTCCCTCGTATGGCTCGTAAACAAAACAAAGTTTTAGGGCTATGATGATAAACATGCATAAAACAGATTGATTTATGATTTCTAATTAACTAATTTCAGATGAAAAAAAAATAAACTTAATATTACTAAGGTTTATATGGGACAAAATGAAAACTATCCCAGCCTGGAATCGAACCACGGAACCCGGGAACCCAAGCTAGACGTCTTAACCACTGTACCATGAATGCATTGGAAATATCGGAAAAACATTGGTGGCAAATGTTGCCTATGTGTTAAATCTCGTATGGACATGGAATTATTGTTGTAAGTTAGAGATTGTGTGGGCAGATGGCAGCACTTTCGTAGTAACCATGCCCTGAGGGAAGATCATTGACGGAGAACTTTCAATTTTTTTCTTATGGGACCTTATAACACAGACAGTGGGAACCATTATATCAACAACCATGCTTCACACTACAACGCGCCGCTAGAGGGGTTGGCTTGACTCATACCTATAGAACCATAGCCTACTTTATTATAGGAAGCCCAAAGGAAGGATATCTCTCGCGTGTTGGAAAATTGAAGCCTACTTTGCTCACCTTTCCTCCGATTTCCCATCCTCCAAGTAGACCCACGGGAGCCATCTGGTGATAGAAATAATGACACCTCAGGGTGAAAGTTAAATAAAAAGGGGGGGCTCTTTCTATTCTGGAGGCAAAAAGCAACGCCCTCTATCTCACAATCTCATTCCCTTCCTTCGCGAATGAAATCATATCGATAGAAACGTAAACAAATCCGTGTTTTCAAATATCGCCACTAGACGATAAATTGGCTCCCGTGGGTCTACTTAGGGCGGAGCCAAATAAGAGGAAGGGAACCCAAATTGGCTTCCAAAAAAAGCCCAAACCTTTCGGCTTCCTTATATACAGTAGGCTATGATAGAACGCAATAAGGTCTATAACATCGTAGTTGCCAGTTTTAAAGCAAAAAATAAAATGAATAAATTAACCGATTAAGTTTTTAAAGCGTATTTTAGTGTAACACTGTTTTTCATTGGATAAAATATACATATAATTTTAGGTTAGTAGCGGTATTAGCTAGCTGGTATATTAGTATAAAAATAATTCACAGCATACTCATATGTTTTCCCTGATTGATATTCATTTTTCCTTACCCACTTTCTAGATATTAAAATGTAAAATAATAATATGCATTGGGTATCTACTGTCTAGACTATCTACACTTCTTTACAGTTAGTTTAGTTACATGATAATTTACTGATAATCTACATTTGTTTTTACATTTTTTCTAGCTAGGCATTAAATAGATTGTAGCACATACAATCTAAATAATAAAATGAATTGATTCATATAAAAATTTTATTTCAGATGACAACTCACAACTGCTTTTGACATCATCTCATCCAAGAACAAATTTCATCAAGATGACAACAATATTTATGAATATTAATGGGACTGAAAAGAATATAAAACAGAATTAAAACTTATCAAATGATGTTTTCAATACTGTTAACTATATACTTCTCATGACAGTTCTCACTGAGCGAATGAGATTTAGGATTTGAGATTTAACACTTGGTCCACTCCCATAAGCTTGGATTTGCTCTCCACCCCACCCAACTGTTGAGAAGATGTTGAAAAAGAAACTCATGTTATTTATGAAAACAATAGATTTTAATATTATTATCTCACCTTTGGCAAGAAACCTTTCCTCATGTAAAACACAGATAGCATTGACAATGAGTAAAGAGGCCTCCAACAAACTCCAAAAAGTAAATGCCATTTTTCCTGTTTCTTCAAATATGAAAAAAATATTTTTCTCGGTATTACATTAATAAATTATTATGTGATTCACTTTGAAATGAAATGAAATGATCAAATTAAGAGTTGTTTCGAATGTCACTCAAGTATCCAGCACATATGGTGTGATTGGCGCAGGATTGGTGTCGTCGTCACTCGTCAGAGAATGTCGTTAATTCAAATGTTTATCTATTTTCAGCGACATCTATTGTGAATTCCAAGCAACTGAATTCGAAACAAAATTGTCAGCGAAATCTGCATTGATTTTCAAAATACTTCAAAACGAATTCATACAAATTTATGTTATTAACTTATTATTAATTAATATTAAGTATTTTTGAATGATAATATAGTAACTCTAAACATGAAAAGAATTGTTAAAGCCAAAGGAACAGTTATTTCTCTATTCCCAAGAAAAAAGAAATATAATTTTCTTTCAAAAAAATCGGAATGAAGGTTAAATATACGTTTAATTCAGTTTCATATGTAGCCGGGTGGCTCAGTAGCATCGCGCACCTGCGAGTTGTACTTCGCGCAGATGTAACTTGGAGCCTGCGTTACGAGATGTACTTCCCGTGGTTGTTGGAGCACGGTGAGCTGTCGAGGTTACAAGTTCGACTCCGGAAGTCGTTCCTTTTTTTAATGCATTGATTTTCAAAATATTCTTTTCAATAGGATTTCATACAATTTAAATAAAATAGTAATTCGTAAACATGAAAAGAATTATTAATTCCAAAGGAGCAGTTATTTTCCTTTTCCCAACAAATATAATGATCAATAATGAAATTTTCTTAGTGAAACATAATCGTTGTTTCTTTTTTTATCTTAAAAAAATCAAATTTAAATGAAGGTTTAATTGGTGCTCAAATTGTTTCTTGTTTTTATTTCTTTCAAAAAATTTAAATGAAGGTTAAATATACGTTTAATTCAGTTTCATATGTAGCCGGGTGGCTCAGTAGCATCGCGCACCTGCGAGTTGTACTTCGCGCAGATGTAACTTGGAGCCTGCGTTACGAGATGTACTTCCCGTGGTTGTTGGAGCACGGTGAGCTGTCGAGGTTACAAGTTCGACTCCGGAAGTCGTTCCTTTTTTTAATGCATTGATTTTCAAAATATTCTTTTCGATGCGATTTCATACAATTTATCTTGTTGTATTTAAGAATTTGTGAATGATAAAATAGTAATTCGGAAACATTAAAAGAATTATTAATACCAAACAGATTTTAAGATTTCAAGCAGGTTTTAGGTAAACAAAAGTAGGTTTTTCATGTTTTTAAGTATCCAATACGTCGATAAGTAAATATAAAATAAAAAGTTTTGCTGCCACAACCCACAACACTATCTTGCTCTTGCACTACATTATAAACTATTACTACTACACTATGCTTTTATTTCGCTCGGCGAATAAGGTATAGAAGTAGCGAGAGGAATTCCTCACTAATTTTATTTTTTTTTCATAGATTCAGGATTGTTTTATTTTTATTGGATTGGTTTTCCAATCCGACTTGGCCACTTGGGGTTACTCGGATAGTCCGCCACCAGGAGGCGCAGATTGGAAGTAACTGACAAATATGGCAACGGTGAACGATTTTCCGATTGTCATTTGTTCCATTTGATTTCATTTCATCAGTACAAATGTACAATGGCCAAGTACAAGTAGTTGAACATTGTATCCCAGTCAAACAAAACAATTTCCCAAGTCGTCCAATATGCTGGCAATGTCTGGGGTGTAATAAACAAAACTATTTTTAATGGTGAATTTTTACTGAAATTTAATTTTGAATGATCGTGCAAATGGTACAAGGTGTACATTAGTAGGCCTACAACGAGAATCGAAGGAAAAAAGATCGAGAGAAACTATTCGTAAGGGCAGAGCTATAACTGGTAAAGGGGAGGTGGGGTTGACTGTTGAGCGTGAAGCCACAAACACTCGCCGCTACGACCTCCACCTTCTAGTGACCCTGTAATTGGCACAATTCAAATAATGCAATGAACTAAAAACAAAAATAATAATGATTAATTAATTGTTTCTTACCGGAGACTGGGTACACCAGATTTCACTGTCGTAATCGTTATTGATGACTTCTTGGGCTGTCATGGCATCTTCTCTGTTAACAAAACGCACCAAGGCAAATTCAACGCCCTGTCTCTGCCAGCTACTGCGATTCCTTCCACTTTTCCGAGCCTTCGGCATCAAAGATATCCATTGGATGGGACCATACTGTACGAAAATCGAGTGAAGTACTGCTTTCAGGTTATCCCTCCCCAAATTACTGAGACGATTTTGATTTTCTAAGAATTCCGCTTTAAGGATCTGAAAAAAATATACACGATAAATAAAATTTCAATAAATATAAATAACAACAAAAAAACTTACGTGGTAACTTTCGGCACGATCCATTGGAGAAGTAGAACTGTAGAAGTTCAAGTCGGACGAATAAGTGTAAGGCAACACGCTACCGGCAAACACGTTACTGATTTAGTTACTGTTTTAGATTCAAGAGTTATGACAGATGTTGTTAGGTATAGAATAGTAGTTGATTAAAGATAATTAGATAAAGTGATAAACATGTACCTTTTATGGAACGTTTAATTATTCACAGCTGTGTGAGTTCAGTAATCTACTCAATTGGTGAGACACTGCTAAGCTTGTCACCTGACATTTGTTGTGGGGGAAAAGGGACCAGCCATGCTGTGACTGCTGCACGTCTTGGAGCTGCTATAGCAATAATTGGAAAAGTATAGATTTTGCATACAATTTACTCTTTGTATTTGTAAAACATATACTTATTTTGACAATTTATAAATTGTCTGAATATATAGGCTATCCAATATTTTCTTTGCAATAATAGTGAGGCAAGAATACATAATAGCTAGCTTCTTTTCAATATAATATTTAGTCTTATTTTAGTTCCTTTTCATCTGCTCTTTTTTGTTCTCCAAACTAAAAGTACTCGGTAATTGGCATTAAGCCATAATAGTTTTAATTAAAACAGTTAGAGTCGTGGTTTTGTATACTTCGCTAAAGTAGTGGGCTCCAAGATATTATCCAGACAATTAAGGTACCAAGTACCAACTTTCAAGAATATCCAGGAATTCAACAGCCCCAATAAGTATATATAAATCGATATAAATGAAGTAATAAAAAAAGACGCAAGAGCAAAGATGAGCAAAAACGGGTTTACCAAGAAAATTGGGTAAACCAAAATATAAGCAATTCATAAAGATTGTGAATTAAAACATACGTAACTAATACTAAATCTCACAGCGCTGAAACAGCGGAAAATGGAACGTCAATGTTTCTTACTCATCAACCCTCAGAGATTCTCTCTTACTAAAGATATACAAGAAAGCCAATTGTTTGAATGTAGCAATTTTAACTAAGTTGGTGATAACTTATTTCTTTTTGTTTAATGATGTGCGGAAAGCTTCAACGTGAGAGACACCTGAAGAAAAAAAATTTACAAAACCAGCAGTTTCATAGATCGGGATGAAGATATTGTTATCAATCGGGTGGTGAAGTGTATATCCTGATTGATTTAATAAAAGATTACACCTTTTTAAATGATTTCGATACTGATTTGCTGTTTCGTTAGGAAACCTCTCATCGTTTCCATTGCTTTCACGATCATCCATAAATCACTGTCGGCTGCACAGCAATCGCGCAACAACTTCCTCTTGGGAATCATTTCCAATCATTTCATACTTAACGTTCTTCGTTCCGGTAATCATCAAATTGATTTACTGGGCCTTGTATCCGGACAATTCCGTTTCTATTTGCGTACGTCGTGAAATTGAAAATTTACGTATTGAAAATCTAGGTGGGAGTAGGCCTACTTATTGTTTGCGTCTGAATTATCTTTCATATTATCTTTTTCACAGGCTTTGGCTCTTTCCTTTAATTAAATAACTGTTTTACGATGTCTATATGATAGATTGGGCCCGTGACTAATGTTAAGCTATAATAGCTAAACATTAGTAATTAATACGTGGCGGGAGCAAACACCACACTTCCGTATGACATCTTAGTCGAACTACAATAACTGCAATGCAGTTACTGCAAGATTTTCGATTTGGACTTTGATTGATTGTCTTATGTTACGGCTATTTAGAATGGGCCGATGTTTATTAACCTGCCTAGTCTAGCCTGCCGAGCCTAGTAAAATCTGCAATATGAATATAGAAATTTGTATGGGGAGATGTAAAGTTGCTGAGGGGTCAAAAATATAAAATAAGTTAGCTCTCTTTTGATATAAAATAATAATAAAAATCTAAATGATATCGTTTCATTCGTTCGTGCAGACTGCAGTCTTCGTGCTGTATCGTCATTTTGCGAACAAACTTTTCAATAATGGCGTAAAATTTCCGATGTCCGTTGGAGCGACACCGTCGCGTTTGAGGGGGGGGGGGGGCGAGGGACGACGAGAACACGAGACGGAAATCAGTGGTTGACAGCGTTTGGATGATTGTGTGATTCGTGTGATTAACGCGTAACTTACTACTATTCGATATGAATCGGGCTCCATTAAAACTCGGGGGTCGCTATTCTGAATTTTATTGCTCTCAAACGGGGAACGGGCCAACGGGGTAAACAAAAAAGGAAATACCGTTTATTTACAACGGACAACAATAATTTTGGGCTCATGGAGTTTAGTCATAGATAAGTGTGAAATGGTTGAAAACAAACGAAAACTGCCTTAAGTGTTATGAAAAATAAAAGACATAGCAAAAGCATTTGTATAATTCTCTTGTGCTGAGGATGTTAAACAAAAAAGAAGAACTTTAACCAAAACACCATGCAGAAGAAAAAATTCTTCTGAAGAACTTAGAGGAATACCTTGGACTTGGAGGACAACTGGACGAGTTTCTTTTAGATTTTGTCTGTAAGTCTTCTTTGTTTCGAATGAAGGCTGTTTTGTGAATAAAAATTTGTCTTTATTATTTTAGGGAAGTGACAACCACTGAAGTGATCTGAGTTATTGCTTCCCTAGCTAGTAGCCTAGTAAAAGGCTAATTGTCAGAGCAGCCAGCAAATCTTGTTTTCTGTTTTGGAACATTTACCGATTTCTGCTAATGAGAAGCTTGCAGAAACTCTGGTATTTCATTCATTTGTTTCATTAACAATTATTTCATTTCCTGTGACTCCTTTTTCTGTTACTAGATTTATTGTTTTGGATCAGATTATCCAACTGTTAGGACCCACCTGCAATTGTGTCTGGAGCACGTTCGTCTAACTCAAATGGCTCTTCGACTTTAGGAGGTTCTGTTGAAGTTCCGAATCCTAAACCCGATCGTAGTGAACAAGAACAGGATCGCAACCTAGATAACCGCTATCAAGTGAGTGGAGAAGTAATTCAGAGATGCAACTGACTGAACTGAGTCATCACTCAATCGTTGACAACAATTGCGACTTATTTGTTTAATCCGGATAATTAAGTTTGAAACTAAATTCTAATTTCTATCCGTGACCGCTCGGGCTATTTATTTATTTTCTGCTTCCAGAAAACCGACAAGCCGCCATCCAAGTTACAACCAAAATATTTGAAACTGATTAAGCTGTGCATTTTAAGAAATTGTCAAGTTTGGGAAAGTCGTTGGTGTTGTTCTTGAATTCGTTATGGGTGCTGTTTGGCGTATCTGATGCGAATGTTATCCTATTCGTTCTGATTATCATCGTATCTGTTGTGATTGCTTTCGTCGCGTCCTGTAGGCCTATGGCGTCGTAAGGTCTTGTATCTTTTTAAGTCTTTCTAGTAAAGAGGTGGACATTGGTGCTCTGATGTTGTGCAATTGGGAGCTAGTATAGGATTGAGACATTAAGTAACGTAGGCTGATGGGGAGTAAGTGGTGATGGATATGATGACAGTAGGTAGACGTAAGCTGGTGGTTCTGTATAGTAAGACAGGAGGTGTACGAAGAAGAGTCGTAATTCGAAGTCGGAGGACGAGAATAAGATGTTTTAAGGTAAACAGGTAATTTGGATAGACAGGAAAGTTAAATTATCAGTGTAATGTTAAGTTGATTCGAATGGCCCGTACTGCAGTTTTGGTGCTTCAAAATTGGATGGATTTACCGATTTAGTTGATTTTTTTATTTCGAAGGGCGATTTCCGTTCAGTACGTAATGATAACGTAAATTTCAAGTTTGTTTTAAACGAAATCCTTGTTTTGGCCGAAGTTACACATTTTCCTGAACCCCACTTACTTCGGAAAAAATTCTTTTATTTCGGACAAATTTCCGCTATTTGAAATTAACCCCATTTTTTTATTACGAGGATCACGAAAATCAAGTTATTTTTAGCGTCAGCTCAATTGTTATTGACTTATAAGCCAATTTAGAAACCGAAAGTGAATTTTTTGTGGAGATCATTTTCGAACGCTAAGTGTCACTCGCTAACTTCTGGAAATGCCTGTGATTTCATTTCTCTCGTCCTCTAGTACTTGACTATTAACTTAACTTTTACGTACTGGTGATTCTATATTTTGAATATTTTCAGGGGAGACCGGGAGACTAGTAAAGAAGACAACTGGCGACATACAACAAAGTTTCCTGAAATCTCCCTCCATGTTTCTCTGATGAGGCCATAGTGTTGCTGTAATTCCCTTAACTTTTCAACAATAAAAAGGTAACAGATATTTCAGCCTTATTATTGTAATTTGCACATTGGTATTTACTAATGATTGTTACTTTTAACTTTTTTAAGACTGGAGTTTCCCAGTTCCTCAAGTGAAAATGATACTTAGGTAATGTGGCGCATTTCATCACTCTTCTCTTTTACTTAGGCCAGGTAATCTCCCTGGCCGCTGTCAATCCCAGGCAGTGTCAATCAAGCCTGTGTCTCCCCCTTGTCTTGATTGACATTTCATGAAGTATACGATTGTGTCCAGATCTGATCCTATATGATCAAGTGAGAACAATGATAACTTCTAGATATCAAATCGGCAACCAGGGGGGTTTCTTTAACCCTGCCATGTGACAAATGTCGATCATGTGGAGGATATAGTGTCTCCCCCTATATCCGAAGCATGATCGCAACTTAAATGAAAGAAAAGTCTTGAACCGGACGGTCTGTTCATTAAATTTAAACAATAAACTACAAAAAATTTAATCAAAAATTTAAAAAATCGTTTTCATTGTGTATTGACTTTCTTGTGTAAGTACATGGGTTAATAAATATTAGTAAATGAGTTAATAAGTGTTAGTAAATGAGTTAATCAATTTTAGTAATGTGTTATTTAGTGTGTTAGACAATTCTACAAATGCAAATACAACGATAATAAAGGCGAATTTAACATTTTCTAATTTTCTGAACTTCGCCGGACTTCACATGGCTGCTAACTGATTTAGAACATGTAAAATAAAACAATACACTTTTGTTAAAATTTAAAAGGAAGAAAATATTCAGATAGATTTGAAATCGGCATCGCAACAGTGAAAGTGACCTTTAAGATATTTTCAAGTTTTAATGCAAATAGAAACCTTAATGCATATCTCACTCACTAGGTATGCCCTGCTTTTAATTATGTTCGAAAATTACAAGAACAAATTTGTTCTCACATTGACTAGCACAAAACTAACATAGCAAGTCTACTTTTAAATCTGATTTCTTCTTGGGAAACATTTAATTTAGAATTTGAAGTAACCAATGAAAGGTAGTTTTGAAAACAGGACAAAGTGTTTTAAAAAATGCAATCCGCAAGCATAATGCATGTGATCCAGTACATAAGCTTACTTAAGACATGGAGGAAAAGGAGGAAAAAGAGTTACCTGTTGTGGCTAAAAGACAGCAATAGAGATTGAAACGTAGACTAGAAGTAAAGAACTCCCCAACTTGCTGAATGGCCTCGGATGTTCTGAAACAACATAACTTTTCACTTATTTTGAAGACAAATAGGGAAAGAGGACACAACCGCCACTCTACAAAATTGTAAATAAAGTCGACTTGACTTACTTAGAGATGGAAGTTGAAGTCCAATAGTAGCCTCTTTTTCAATCCATCAGGGAACCCACCATTGCTGATAACTTGAGCACTGCAACACAAAATGAGAGAATTGAGTGAGTTAATAGCAGAGTTAACCAGTTCACTTTGGCACCTGTCAGTAGTTTGCAATTAGGCAGATGAACGATCTCCGAAGAATCATGTCCAGCACCTCCAGTCGTTGTAGAATACATGAAAACTAGGCATTCTAAATTGAAACACTCAACAAACAACTCAAACAAACATGATAAAAATTTAATGAAATTATGAATTATGTAGATAATGGAGTGTACGACTCATACAGCTTACTGCCGAGCTCTAATGAAGCAGACGACGGATGAAATGAGTATTCATGAAAGCAGTATGAAGTTCTACCACTAGGTGTCTAAAAAATGATTTATTTTTGTTGTTTTTTGGTTTTCAAAATTTAAGTCTTAATTAATAAACGATTAATATTAAGCAAGTACCGTTAAGAGTTTCACATGGCCTTTAGTTGGTGCAACGACAGAGATGGAAGCACCTGCATGCACTTCTTCGTAATATCGCGCTGATCGGCCATCCATTTCATATTCGGACACGCACCAAAATCAGATGGCGTCATCTTTTGAATCGAGTCGATTCAGTCCATTTGGAAGAAAGGATGCTTATAAAAAATACAAATTAGAGAAACATTACAGAAAGAATAAATGAATGAATGGAAATTTGAATGTCTTACATTTTCGCAGAGGGTTGTGTATTTTTCAACATTCACCGGAGCTGGTGATTCACTTGTCCAGCTGGGCATCTTATTTTACAGGGCATTGAGGACGCGTATGGAACATCGTGATGCTCTTGTTATTCGAATCTCCATAGATACTTTGCAAAATTAAGTCACCGCCCTGCTGAAATGAACGAAAAAGAAATTTATTCGATTCTTCTTTGGCATCAGTTAGTCAACATCGTTGCTATCGTCCAGCTAACACAAACATATAGCTACTTTAAAGTGACCTTTCCCAGTCCACAAGAAGATCCCTCCCCCAAGTCATTGTAGATCAGGTCACTCGACTGCAGTCCAATCCAGAAAAAGCGGAACCAAAAAAACACAAAACATGACTGTCTTCTCTCCATAAAAACACAATCTTTTATCAAATTCAGGTGTTAAGGGACGAAATGTAATGTGGAAGAAAACTGGAGAAGTTCAGAGAGCCTACCCTGAGCCTTGCCTTACCTAAGATGGGCTTGTAAATGAAAAATGGAACCAACGACGATCAAGGGAACAACGACTGTACTAATTTTAACCCTTACATGCTAATAAAAGGCATAATTTTTTTTCAAACCGTTACGGCGTTACAGGTAAGTCCACAGTCGACAGCAATGTCCCTCTTCTCAATGCAGAATCCACAGCAAGTATATAGTTGAATAATTGAGCCAATAGTTCCCTACTGCCGGTTGAGCCAGGATTATCCTATGATCCTATCCATCGGCAGTTCCAGGAGCCAATCAGCTAATCGACTTCCGATTCCTCATCGTCGTCCCCACCTCAATCCGGATGGATTGCTGCCGCCAACTGTCCACAGGAGGTCACTCAGTCCAACTTCAACCACTCGGATGGATTCCAATATCAACAACAGCAGCCACAGTTAAAAGACTGTTCCTCCTACTACTGGAACAACTGGGAATACACTCCTCCTTTTCATTCGTCTGCTGTGGCCCGCCAAACTTTCTACTCCAACACTGATCCTTCTACACACTTTTCTTCTTCTTGCTACCAGTCCTATGTGTAAATTTGTTGTTTTCAATGAGATTAATTTTTAAATAAGTCTTTGAAATCTTAAATTAATTTTAGCTTGATAGTTGAAAACAAATCGCCTTGTTTACTTGCTGGATATTTATATATTATGGTAGTTCAAACAATCCTGGATCCAAGACCGGAACACAATAAGAGATAGGAAAAACTATTTTCTTTAATGGACTCAAGTTAAATAGGGCTTGATGAAAAAATGAGCTGAAGGAGAGGTGCGACCTGATCGAATAATACATAAAATTAAAAACAAATCGAGTCAAATTGCCAGCTTCGATTGTGAGACTTTCAATTCTTTTAGTTAATCTTACGTACACTACTAATACTTCATAAATTTTCGAAAGAAATAATACGAAGTAACGACAACAAGCAAAAACATGTACGCTAGATTGCTGGCACGGCACTGTAGTAGATGACTAAGGAAGGCATTACCGGTACAGAAAATGTCGCCATTTTCATTTTAGTTTCAAATTTCATTTTTATAATATCATAATTTCTGATACATGAACAATACTTTAATCAAAATTCAAAATATTATGAACTATAAAATAATGGCGAACATATTGAATTACTATTCATTTAACAGAAAATGATCTGATTTCGTTCGCCATAGTTGTTTACGTCCATTGCTCCGAGTATAAAGAAGCTGGCTAAACAGAATTAATACTGATAGACTTGTCTATTCCCACAAGAATAACGAAGGACACATACCTGATATTATTACATCCGTCCTTCATCTTCTACATTTTTTAAGAGACGTTTACGCATTAACAGCAGGAAGAAATAGTCGTGGTGTTGGGAGCGGCCACCCCCGTAGAAAGAAGTATATTTGACGTGAATAATCTGCAATATCCGGTCGGTCTAGAATTAAAAGATTAGAATTGTATGGAGTTATTTATGTAAATGGTCAGGTGCGACTAGTTCTACTATGATGTGATGAGTAAAATACATTTTTTTAAACCAATCCCTTTTTTAAAAGTTTCCAAATTTAAGGATTAGTAACGAGCCCTTCTTTTCTTTCCCCAAAATAAAATCAACTATCTATCGTTGGGTTTTTGGGACTATTTATAACGGGTTGTTATATAGTAAGTAAAAAAAAAATATTATCTTTGGCATATTTCTAACTTCTTTGAGCAGAAATGTGCTGAATCATTTTGATTTGTTCAAGTGTATGGCGGTTCTAAAGATGGAAACAAGGTGACTCGCGCTCAAGAGAAGTTTTTCACATCAAAGTGAGACCATGGGTGACGATTGGCTGCGAGATGGTTAATAAACTGGTACCTTCAAAGATAATAGACAAAGGTTGCATGCCCGATATAGTAGAAAAATGAGAGCCCAATGACAACAAATATTTATCAGAGAGAAATATGTAAATAGGATCCAACACTAAGAGAAAATGGAGACATTTGGCAAATGAGAAATAAAAACAGCCGCCAACTGAATGGCTGTGGAATATAGTCTCCAAAAAGATTGCACAGTTTTTGCATCTCCCCCAAGGGTCTTTTTCCCTCTCCTTGTTGAACCATCACAATTATTTTTGAGAAAGATTCAAAACAAATGAAGAAAAGACTGAATTGAACTCAACAACTGTCTGGCTGAACTCGGTTGAGATTGAAAGATCAAGTCAATATCCAAATATATCAATCATACACTTACTTATTAATATACAGGCCTATATATTTTAAAAAAAAACAATTGAATACATGTAGAAGATTTCTAAAAGTCGGCAACAACAAAAGCAAGCTTAAGCACATCATCCGGCCCTTGGCACTAGAAAAACAAACAAATATACCTCCAAATCCAATTGATGTGTGTGTAGAAGTACATTTCTTTGGTGTAATAGGAAACTGACATTCTGACAAGCTGAATGTTTTAAGTTTAAAAAAACACACCACAGAATGAGACCAGCAAGTAGACTCTAGACTGAACAGTTAACAACAAAACATTCACAGATTCACTTGCCAATTTGCCATGGTCTTTACTGGTTTCCATTGACAACCCTAGCGCTGTTGCCTGTTCTTCATATGTTGTCAAAGAATCTTTGATACGATCATTGCCCAATCAGAGTCATCCTGACTCTGGCCATGCTCTGGCCCAATGTTATGTTAATTGGTTAATTTGTTAGTTGTTACATTCTCTTGCAACTGAAATCTTGGCAAATGGGAAATGGCAAGGATGTTTCACTTATTTTCATAAAATACGTAAAAGTAGTAAGCACAACAGAAAACAGAAGTGCTTTTCTTGAAGTTTGATCGTTTGATAATGCTTTTGATGAACTATGCAGAACTCTTTACACTATCTTTACACTGATGGAAATCTCCTAACAACTTACCCACTAAACTGAAGGTACTGAATAATTTGACAAGTAGTTGAAGATAGTTTAAAAAGAATAGGAGCATTTTTTAAGTCTGAAATGTCTGTTAAGACTCGGAGAATTCCCGAGGGAAATTAGTTCTCATTTCCTTAATTAAGGAATTCTGTTTTACCTTTTTAAAAAAAATAATAGAAGATCGAATGCCGACTCTGCGTAATGGATTGTAAACGTCTCCAACTCGATAGCAATGATTAAATATGTATACTTGTCATCATTCGGAATTCCCGTTCTGGTATTACAAACATAATATTACATAAGTCTTTGTATGCATGATGTATACACACAACAAATAGGAAGAGGGGAGGGATGACAAATATTTTGAAATAAGGGTGCCGATGGCGCGTATATATGTGACAATGCCAAACATTTTATAATATAGAAAAATGTACAAACTCATAATCAGAATAAATCACCAGAATATCTTTTTTCAAACTTGTTGTGTCATTATTTTTTTTTTTTGTCTTTCTTTCATAATCATTTTATTTGGTTTTTTATTTGTCTTCAAACGTTATTATATAATATAATAGACTGAGAGAGATGGTGGGTGGGGATTTCAGGGGGGATTTTCCATCGCCATAAAGTTAATTATACAATGAAAAAAACAAATCAGATTAAATGTCTCTAGAATACCTAGATAGCAAATAACGCTCAACGTTGTACCACCAGGTCTCGGTTTTCACTCAAGACTCTCAGCGCCATTCCTATAATATCGGTTTTCCAATGCCAACGTTGTTCATATATTTACAGAGCCGCACACACGCGTCACTTCGTTTATTCCCACAGCCGTCGAAAAGAGGAAAGAAAAGAAAAAAAATGGAAAATGTACGCGTTTTCTCTCTTTTCGGCAATCACGAGCTGCGTGCTGTCGAGTGGGTAGTGGTCATCATCATCGGACATCGTGACGGCACGTCTGAGAAGTAAAGCGGCTTAACATGGTCCGCTTTTCCACCTCTGGAGATTGTTGAAACGGTCCAATCGGTCGAACAGTTTGGTGTCAAATTACCGGCATTGACTGCGACTGCGAGGAGCGCTGAGCAGCAGCCAGTCCTGATGGCTTCATCGTCCAGCAACGGCAGCAAGTTCTGGCTGGCCATGGCCGACGACGATATCCATTTGGTGGCCGTCATAAAGAGTAGAGTCACGAAAAGCGTAGTCCACCAACTGCAAGCCGATTGGACGACGCCCCTGCCGCCGTTTTTCCCATGTTGCATGGCCGCCGGCTGCTCCCCTGTCAAATCCAGCAATAGTGAGTGATTCGGTTATAATCAGATCGAAACAGGATAGAGAATACCGGGGGCTGATATTAGGTTAAAATGTACTCTGTGTATTCGACGAATAAGGTATAACTAGTATAGGTTTCAATTTAATTGAACGACATGCAAACAAACCGTTGTTTGTTTCGAAATGGGAGATGTAGCAATGGATTTGTATAGCGCATGTACAAGTGTCAAGTCACAGTTGGGCACGCAACTGGCTCAGATCCGTGATTGTGGATCCATTTTCTATGTTCACAAAGAGACAGACTGACGGACAGAAAGAGACCATATATATAGCTGAGTTTGACATTTTGAGAGCTGAGTTTCCCAGTATAGAGCGCGGGACTCAAATCCTTGGAGGGAATCGGTGGAGAAAGGAGATCTGCTCCATCTACTCTACAAAAGACAGTTGCAAATAGCCGTCGGGCACGCGGACGACCAAAGAAATTGGCTAGTTTTTATCATTGCGGTATAGACGTACCGTAAAATCATTCCGCTTGATGGGCCAACCGCCCAACCCAAAAAAAAAGCCTTTGATGGCTAGACGAATAAGGTTAAAATCGTAAGTATATAGCGGTCAAGACCTTGGAAATGAAGATCGATACGAAAAGTAAATGAAACTGCGCAATTAAAAATTCTAAATAAATCCAACGTTATTTTCATTTGCAACTGTCCAGGTGGTCACGCCCACAAACCTCCTTCAGCTCTTTTTTTATTGTTATGATTATTTCCTACAAGATTTATATTCACATCACAAGAGGTCGTCGAGTGCAACGGCCAAACTTTGTATATATAGAGAGACACATTTCGTGCCGGACATTAAATTCCTGACCCCGAACCCGACGACGACGACAATGGGGATTGATTATATAAAATATTTTCAGAATGCCAAGAGCACGAACTTGTGAACTATAATACGACTATAAAATAAGAAAAAAAATCGCACGGAAACAGAGCAAACTATACATTAGAGAATAGGAGCAGCTCACGGAGGCCAATAACAAAAGGGGTTGCACACGAATGTCCCAATGGTGGGGTGGAGCTTTATGGATATAGAAGAAGAAAAACCCCTTTTTGGCCATCTATTTCAGGATATATCTGCGACAGTGTAAGAGGCCATCAAAGTCTCGATACATCATCACCGTGTCCGGTGACACGCCATCACATTTCAAGTCTTTACCGCCAGCGCGTTCCACCGTTGAAAATGGCGCGTCTCGCGTGAATTTTACAACGGCAAGAATTCCTTTTTCGTGTGATTTTTGAGAGTTATTTTTTACGACCAACCGACTTGTTTAAGAAAAGACTCCGCTGCCAGTGTTGACGGACGTCTATTGTCCATCCAGCAGGAACGCCTCACACACGCGTCCAGCACAGTATATACAAGGATTAAGGGACCGTCATAAAAATATTTTTTTCTTTATATAATATTTTGAAAGTTTTCATAAGTTTCTTGATTCTGTTTTTGTTTGTGTCTAGTTTGTTGGTTATAAAACGTCCGTTTCATTTTTTTGGTACTCTATACATAACAAGATTGTGTCCGCTCAGCTATGTAGACTTGACCACCAACCGACAGGAAAGGACAGAACAAAGTCACCCCGTTTTCATGTTATTTTTTTACGGATTTGGGTCCTTGTATGACGATCAATGGGGACGACTGTGTCTAACGTTTTTTCAGCCATTTTCTAACTCCCATGCACCGGTGGTGTATAGATAAAGATTGGCGTCGAATATAAGAAAAGAGAAAAGAAAAGGGAACAAACGTGCGTCACTTACGAATAGGACAGGCACAGGCTGTGTGCCAATTAAGCCAATTCAAGTTGGGTTTCTTAAACTATAAAGAGAGTGTGTACCCAACGAATAAATAAGAAGAAAGAAAAGAAAAAAAAAAAGAGTTTTCTATACGGTGTGGACTGTGGAGCAGCTTAGCAATTCAACCAACGATCCCGTCAATAACTGGAAGAGGAACAGAGTTGAGTTGTTCCTACACGGCACTCGCATTCGTGAAAATGATTTGGGCGGACTCGAGAGAACGAGACGAGAGAAAAAAAAAGAAGAAGAATATGAAGGGAAAACCAGCTGGACTCGGCCAGCCAGCCAACAGCACTTTATATAGTCTACTGTGCGTACCATTTAGAACGTGGAGAGTGACGCTGGCCGGTTGTAGGCTCGGAGGTCCACATGAATAGTTGCCGACAAAGTCGGGCGTGGCCGGAGGAACGTTCAAGACGGCCAGAAGAGAGTCAGGTCCCAGACGAGTGACGCGAGCGCTCCATCCGTATTTCGTAGCGCCTGTTTTTGTTTTTGTTGTTTAAATTGCATTTAAATTTCATCATTTTTTTTTTAATAAAAATAGAAAAATTGTATAAACCTGAAGATGCAAGTGCGGCCGCTTCTTTGGAACTTTCAAACATTCGAGACTCTTCGAGAGCCGAGCCGGCAATTCGTTCCGTTTTGTGATACCAGAAAATGTACGGCGGAGTCTCAATCAGTCCCGAAATGACGCAATGCAGCGCTACACCGCTACCGGCCATGACGTAAATGTCAGGAGCTCCTCTGATCTCCACCTGCGGAACTGTTTTTGTTTTTTTGTTGTTGTTGCATGGGGAAATGGTGGTCGGATAGAGAACGACGACGTAGACATGTAATATACATAAATAATTCCCTTTCATGATGATAATGTACACTAATAACGATAGACTGATGCAGAAAGGCTTCATCCACAATCTCATTCATTATGTATTACTATATAATATTGTAAATTCTCACCGACGATGTTTAATTGATAGAGCAGGCTGAGTTTGGGCTCGCTGGAAACTTGGCATTCGTATTTGCCGGCATCGGAGCCTCGAACTGCCCTCAAGTGCAACGTCCAAATGTCCGAATTAGCCGGATGATGGACTTGGAATCGTCCGTCGCCTATAAAAGTGTCCGTATCGACCGCCAGCAAATGGCCGTCTCTCTTGCGAACCCACGAGACCTATGATACGATGTGTGTGTGTCCGGCATTTGCGCACATCCAATTCATTATAGAAACGTCGATAAACGAGTATCCAGTTGAAGTCTAGAATATACGAACCGATTTGTTGGCAACATCCTGGACGCGGCAGACAAGATGGGCGTGAGCTCCGTACTGAGTCGTCACGTTGAGTGGCAAAGACACGTCAAACGACGGCATATTCGGGCTGTTGTTGCCCAGTTTGCCATCGTGAGATGATGAATGCTGCTGCTGCTGCTGATGTTGAACGCCCGATTCACTTTTAGGGCTCCACAAATCCGAAACGACTGAAGCTCCTGAAACTGATGTTGTTAATTTCCCTGCAAAATAAATCAAAGGACAACATTAAAATTAAAAACATTTTTTGTTTTGTTTTGTTTTGTTTTGTTTGTTTTTTTTTCATTGGAAAACATTTTTTTCGTGTCCAGTAATTTCACGTGCAGTTCAAACGTGACACGTTTCCCCAGACGACACAAAAGGAAAAAAAAAAAAAAAAAAAAACAATTTAGAAAAATATAATTTTCTTTTTTTTAAAAAATACTGCTGTCAAGCAAGCATGTTAGTTTCGTCGAAAAAGTAGAGCTCTAGAGAAAATTCACGACTCGTTGGTTACGTTCCCTCTTTTTTTTTCCCGCTTTCCGAAAGCACAGATCCGTGAAAATCCGTGCCTCTTCAATGTCCCTCTCTCTTCCGAATATATCTGCACGTTATGAGATCAAGCAGAAAGCCGCTTTATTACAAGAGAAAAAACTAGTCGAGCGTCGTAACTCTCAAAAAAAAAAGAATCTAAAGGCAAAGGGACGACATTTCCTTCCGGTTCTCTATAAGCGGAACACAGGGGGGGGGGGGGGGGGGGGGACAGGAGCAAAGTATGTCTGATGGATGCGTATCACGTCAATTATTTCGTTGACGCTCTTTATAAAAAAAAATGTCAAGGAATAAAAGAAAAAAAATACAACAATGTCCACAACTGACCGCTGACAAAATATATACACACACAACCAAGCGTATAAGATAGAAATAGAACGTTCTTGTTAGATATATATACCTCCCATGTCGATTGTGTTCCTCCTGTTGGGTATATATATATATATAAAAGGTTGTCATCCTACCAGACAGACAGAGACACGGTCCAATAGGACAGAGAGAGAATCAACGAACCTTTAAGCTGGTCTTTCTTTTATTTATTTATTTATTTTTTGGGGGGATATTCTACTTGGCCATGTTTTCCATGTCCCCAGTCACACACATCTTCAATCGTGTGACAATGTTTCCCGACTCATTTCTCTTCGTCAACGGCGACAAGAAATGCAACTAAAACTCTTTTATAATTCCCTTTTGTTTTGCCCGTTCATTGTTTGTCGTCGGACCTGAATTGAAGCCAAAATGGTCCCCATTTATGTATACGGGAAACGGGTGAGAAGGGTTTAGAAAAGGTCCTAAGATGCATGCAGCAAATTGTGTGCGTAACGGTGTAGAGAATGAGCATTGGCCCATTGCCCGACACCCGTAAATTGGTAAAAGAACAGAGAGTCGACCGACAAATCGGCCCAGCTCCAAAAAGAAAATAGAAAAATATATATTTATAAAAATAAAAAGGGAAGAAGATTGGCAACAGATCGATTGAATGTTGAAAGCTTGCCCGAAGTAAAAATGAAGAAGAAAAAAGCGGAACTTTCCTCTTTTTGGGACAAGGATATCTCTCTCCATGTTATTCTTCCCCGTGTTTTAAAACTTGAGATAGTATATGGAAGAAAGAGAAGAAAAGGGGTTAAAAGAAGATAAGACGAGAGAGAGAGTAGAGTAACGAATTTCACGGTTCACATCACTTGATATTAACATCCACTTGAAAAGAAAGAGAGGGCCCATAGAACGAGACCCCGAAGGAGGATAGAGAGAAAAGTAGACAACTGCATAAAAGATTGGGCCGCTAAAAAAGGCGGCAAAGCATATACATATGACCTAATCCTCCTCTTTTTACCAAAACGGAAGTAGACGAAATAGAAACCCTCCTCAGCCTTTTTTTTTTGTATTTTTCTATTTACAACGTCACATCTTTTCTCCCCCCCCTCTCTGCAAGGATCACAAACCATATAGACGTCTTCCTTCCTTTTACACTTTTACACCCATCGACATGCAGATAGACACAACATCCCATTGCATTGCGTACACATGTAAAAGATAAAAGAAGAGATCTACATTTTTTTTTTTTTGGCTTTTGGACGAGTTCTCCTCGATCGATAAGTCAACACACACACAGAGGCACAACGAAGCGACTCACAGAGATCGTTGTGGTCTCCTCTTGCTTATATACTATACACCGGACTTCCCCGGCTCCTGTTTCGCCCCTTTTTTGACTTTCATACAAGGCGAGGAAGAGGTCGGTATCTATAACCTTCATCAGCTTGTTTGTCGTTCGGCAAAATAGACAAGCAAAACACGCTGAAGCAAAAAAGACAGGCAGCAAAGTGCTCCGCTTTATTTAAAAAAAAAACGTCTCTGGACGGACAGACACACAAACACACACAAGGATATATATGATGTATTATTCAATTTGATGATGATTTGTCTCTCTGCCGTTTTTAGGAGTGACGTGAAGTGTCTTTTATTTATTTTATTTTTTTCAAAGTTGGCGCGCTCAAGTTGAATTTCAAACGGATCAAAAGCTTCGTGCGTCCACGTACAGTACACTTCTTTGTGCGTGCCGTTTGCATCTTTCTCAATATGTTCCGTGTGTTATATAATATAGAGTGTGGGGTGGGGTGGAGTAAAGAGGTGCTGGCCAGATATATATGTCTGGCCACTTAAGATAAACACAAGTTGATAGATTGGCACACAGCGCAGCAGCAGCGGCAGCCTTTTACACACATTGATGGATCGCGTCTCTGCCTTTTCCCCGCTTCTCTCTCTCTCTCTATTCATGCAAATCAACTTGATCAAAGGCGAATATGAAGTCTGTTGGATTTCTGCGAAAAGAAGAAGAGAAGAATAGCCGACAGTTTTTTTTTTCTCCATCAACATAATCCTGCCGTTCAGCAGCAGCAAAAGAATGAAAAATAGTTGACTGTATATATAGTAGACTGAGAGCTTTATATGCTAATAATCCGGTCTATCTCCACTTGAATAATACGAGTTTCTCTTTTTTTTTTTTTTTTTTTTTTTTTCAAAAAAATTGGCCATCCAAACATTTTGTAGTTTGGATGGGGAAAATGGTTGAAACTGTATTTCGACGACAAGACGCGGACAAGTGTATTTTTTTTTGCTACATAGCGACTTTCTTAGTTGGAACATGTTTATATTGTACCGCCGCCGTATATAAAAAGATGTAAGAGAGAACGAAATATCAAAAGAATCTTTAAACATAAGAAAAATAATACAAAAAAAATGTGCCATCAATTATTCATGATGTCCGTCGCCAGTTTTGTCGTCGTCCCTTTTGGCTATATTCAAACGTACGTATACTGGACCAAACAAAAAAAAAGAGACTCTTGTCTTTCTCTCTGATCTTGATATTGGTCATAGAACATGTTGTAGATCTCTTCTACGTCTAGTACATCTCAAATTCTACACGACTAATAAACCGTTCAACTACTGTAGGTATGTTGTACCTTTTGTCCGTGTGTGTGTGTGTACGAGAATCATTTCAAGGTGATATTACACGACCGAGTATCATGTGTACAACAAACTATTATTACATTAAGTCTATACTAAAACGGAGAAAATCCAGCGCGGATACCTCTCTCCTCAGTGAATATATACGACGATCCTGTTGTTGGCCCTTTCCCTTTGGGAATGGTTTACGGTTTCCAATACGCTAATTCAACTCCCGACAGTCTGCTCTCCTCCGCAAATACCGTCATGCAGAGCTCTCTGTGTACGTGGTTATATACAGAGAGAGAAAGATCCTGTAATATGCAACCACCCTGGAATCTATGACTTTTAATATAAGAAGACAACCCATACCTAGTGTAACTGCAATGTACTATGTGTATACCTTCACTCTGTCGTCGCTCTAAATCCACGGGCAAACCCAACACCACAGGGATATCGTCTTCTTTAATTTAGTGCTGCCAAAAGGAGCTACCTATATATACCAGCACCATCTATTATACTAAACTATGTATATGCTCCAGGGTAAAGAGAGAGGGAGAGACGAGAGTCAAGTTTGTGATTTTCAAGACGTCAGACTATATTTCTCGGAAGAAATCTCGAGTATTTCAAAATTGAACACATCAACCCACAGCTAAAAAATCATCGTCAGATGTGAATATTTTTTCTTTTCATTATGCAAATGAAATCATTCGTTGACGAGATGCTGTGTGTATGTGTGTGTGTTATCGTTTATTCTCTCAGTTTTCCACATTGATGGAAATGAGTTCGGCGGAATGTTCTAATCAGACAGAAACGACAAAGTTTCTACTGTATAGATGCACTTAACGACTCATGTTCTAAAGCAATAACACATTACTGAGCTACAACATTCCAAACCGATTGGGCGCATCCAGTCGTTCGACTTGGCGACTTATTCCTTGAGCTCTTGTTCGCCAACTTCTCGACAATCAATGGTATAAAAGAAATGAACGCAAGTCTTATTTGGCTGGCGTCAGCAACACGACAGATCACATCACGTAGACTTTTAAAAGAAAAGGTCGAAAAAGGTGATACAGCAGCGCTTACACAACATGCCAATTTGTAAAAGCCACTATTAGCAGCTAGCAGCGTCTTCTTTTTATAATAATATCACAAATAGCGGAGCAACTAATCGGACTTTCTCTCTCTACTATTTCGTAGCCGGCGACATCGCTAATAGTCTATACGAGGTTCTTAGACGTAAATAACTAAATATACGACGACAGCCTATAGGAGAGTAGACATGTACGGTCCCAACTTTCCGAGCGAAAACAAGACAAAAGAAAAGGATCAAATTAGAAGTCAGCCAGTTTCTTTTTCTTTTTGTTGTTTTGAGACAAAAACAGGAAACAATTGAACCGGAAACGTCGTGGACGTGATGGCAAACAAGCGACGAGAGAAGACCAATTCACCTTGGAAACTTCCATTTCCGTTTTCTATTTCTTAGTACGTCGTATATATATATAACAGCCCGCGGTTCGTTTTATTTAATTTTTTCTCTGCTCAATAAATTGTCGAGTAAATTGTGTTATTCATTTTCATCGTACTAATGATGTAACAAGAAATGGCGAGCCATAGAGTTCCACATTTGACACGCCACGTCAACAAGAAAAACGTTCCCCTTTTGTCTAATAACCAAAAACCAAATGAAACACACATTCGAACGACGTGTAATCACCGAGATATTATATATAATGAGTCCTTAGAGAGAGAGGGAGCGAGAGAAGGGAGTCTGTAATCATCTCTCTGTGTGTTTGATGGTCTGTATTTTGATGGCGGAAATGAAGGGAAAGATTTTCAGTTTGGGGGGAGTTTTATAGTTGACATGTCCCATGGTTCCCCGTTTCTCTGCTGGTATGTGGCGGGCGACGTTTGGCGGTTCACTGGAGCGCGTCTAACCATGGCGGATATTCAACAGAGAGAATGAAATAAAATAATCAAAAAAAAAAACGGAAATATATAGAGGAAGCCTTCAAAAGAAAAAAAATGTAAAAAAATAGGAAGATAATACTATAGCCACCAGAACACACGGCTAAAAACTTGAAGTGACATGCGAGGAAGGATCCCCTAGACGGGATTTGAGGGGAACGAGCGGGGGGCGCGGTCAGGTCAAAGAACGGAACCGCTCGTTAGCCAAGTGCGCGCTCAACAGAGCGAGCAAATAAGAGAGTCTCATATTATATACTAACGTCTTTTCACTTTTCTATCATCAGTTATCATTACCGTCTGTTCTACATAACCCAACCAACAGTAGATTTCCAAAATATTTCATTTTCACGATGTTGTAATTTTAGAAAATGCGGAGAAATATTTATAGACGATTTTCCGTTGAATTCTAACGCGACCATTATTTTACCATCCACGAATGTAAATAAGAAAATCTTGTATAAGTAAGTAGAGAGAAAGAGAGAAAGTAGAAAAAAAGGAATTGAAGCGTCGCGACGTCTTTGGCCCTCAGTTTGAAAGCCTCAGACATTGGAGAGAGAGAGAAGAGACGAGCCTTTGATACCGAACAAGGAACAGCATCCAATTCGCATATCAAGAAGGAAATAAGAGACGCACAGAGAGCTGACGGGGGGAAAAGTTGCAGACGGCCAAAGAAGATCCACTGCTTTGAACAGCCTCTCCTCAATTCGCGTCGACTTGATATATTTTTCTTCTTTTCTCGTCGACAAAAAAAAAATAAAATAAAAATAAATACAAATTCTTCGGCAGACGAGAGTATATTCACGCAAGAGTGAGGGGGGCCAAGGCAAGTTAACTTTTTTCTTCTTCTCTATATACACTCAGTTTTAGCGCTTTGCTTCTTATTCTTCCATCGATGCAATTTATACTTTTTCGCCCACTGCTATCCGTCTCTCACTCACTTTCTCCATCTTCTTTTGAGACTCTACTATACTATCCTCTTTTGTATGTACGCACCAATGTGTCAGAGACGCCTACAGTCGTACTACGTAGACCACAGTGGCATAGGAGGAGAGTTTTCTCCTTAACTAAAATGCCTACTCGTCTTCTTTATTTACATGACGTCCATCTTCTTTTTGAGACCAAAAATTGAGCTCTCCCACTCGTGTCCAGATTGAAAAAAATATCAAACATGTAACAACATTTTATACATCCGTCCAAGTTTCTATATATAAAAATAATATGAAATCAAATAAAAAAAATGATATAGAATCATAAATATATTGAAGGGCTACGTCGGTGGCCTCTTTTCAGCATTGCTAATAAAGCCCCCCCTTTTAGAACTGGAAAATACCAAACATAAGAAAACAAGGAAAAACATATATATATATATAGATATTATTATTTGTATAATATATGTGTGTGTTGTTGTATATATGAAATTTATAACAAGCGCTCGCCTAGATTTCCGGGAATAGTTTTACGATACAAATACTTCAGTGTCTGCTCTGTATATAATATGTATATCTATATGTATTTCTGTCTTTTCATTTTTTTTTTGTTTTTTTGTTGTTGCGTGGTCGTAAGTAATAATAATGACTGCGCATTCTATATAGATCACGATACGCACAGTGTTATTATATCTAATATGAAGGGAATTCAAAAAGGGGAATTTATTTACTTTTTTTTTTTAAATAATGATCATCAACTTCTATATAGAAACCCAATAAATCGTTGATTTTAATCGGTGCGGAAAAACAAATAAATATTTTAGACTGGCCATTTCCTATCGATTGGTTAATGTATTTCCGTATCCGCTTGCAGATATAATAGGAAAAAAAAATAAAAATAAACTATAGTCTAGATCACTCAATATGCGCGACGGTGCTCTGCGAATTGCGTGATACCGTCCGTTTTTTTGTGGATTTGTTGTTTGTTTTTTAACTTTTTTTTATTTTTATTTTTTTTTTTTTGGGGGGGGGGGGGCGAAATACAAGAAACAAAGGTCGGACGCCAAAGAGTAATGGAAGACACACGTCATCCGCTAGATATATTTATATTTATATTAAAAAAAAAAAGAAACCTTTTGAAAAACACAACGCCCCATTTCGCTGCGTCTATAACGATGCCCCGAAACGACGAAATCAATTCTTTCTTTCTTTCTTTCTTTCTTCTCCTACGTGTAACACAGAGCAACGACTTGTATACACACGGAGACAGACAATGCGATAGAGGCGTTCGCTGGTCTCTCAGGCAGCAGAGGGCCATCGCCGCACTCAGGTTTCGATATAATAATAAAGCGACGCGCAAGACAAAAAAATAAATGAAAGAAACTGTTGCTAAAAAGAAGAAAAAACACATAAATCAATAGCAAAAAAGAACAGTAATATATCGTTTTATAAATAAATATACCTATCTATAAAATACAAAAGAATATCAGAGCTACGTATACAAAAATAGAAGTATATATCTATAGAAGAGAGAAGAATACCGACAGCAGGAGTCCCAGACATATTACACATATCTCTCTTTCCACAAACCCACAAAGAGACTATACATCTTGATATATAATAGAGCACAGGAGCCGACTGTTCGTGTTTTATCTTCCTTTTGTCGTTCAATGTACACACACACACACACATAGAGCTCATGTTGTTTTTGTTTTGTTTTTTCAAATAGACAAACAGAGTCGGATAGAACCAGATTTCCCTGCTGCTCTGTGGTTTGTGTCGCAATAGTTTCCGTGTTCATTAACCAACAACGTCGTGCATCACAGGGGAAAGTGACAGACGAGCCAACTGATTGGTTATATATACACGGATGCAGTCCACTATACACTACATTGTCTCCTACCTCGTACGAAAGGCTTCTTTTAGCGTCGTCATATTTGATCATTACACACTAAAGAACAGCAAAATGTACTATCATATTTAGTATTACCGTCGCTGAGCGAAAATATCTTCATCATTTTGCAATTTAGGCTCAGTGGTCGTCGGTGCAGTTATAGATCATCATCATCATCATCATCAAAAGATATTTATAGTAAGAGCTAAAATAAAAGACGTTGGGAACATTGGATGTAGTACTCGGTCCAACATCAACGACTATATAAGAGGACACGGGTCAACGTCTATTTTCTCATTTCTCGTCGCTTATTGGTCGCGTTTGGGATCTTTGTGGAATAGCAAAAACAAAGAGATGAAATCCGATCTCAATCATCAACTAGATACTGTATACACAGTATATATAGAATTGGGAGCGCCAATCCGGATTCCGCATTTATATTGATATATCAGGAGCGCAAAAAATAAAATAAAATAAATAGCGGACCGGAGACTCTTTTTTTTCTGTGCCTGCCGCAGCAATAAAGAGATTACATCACATCGTTCTCGTCTTTCCTGTGTACATCTAAACACAGAGAGACGAGAAAGAATGGAATGGGCATTTCGTGGGCGTCTCTCTCAGCTAACCATCCGCTCAATATTAAGGACCGTCCAGCAGCAATCTCACAGATCAAACCCCAAAAGAGAGCGTACCATCATATATATATAACCACCAGATTGAAACAAAGTATTATAACTAATATCCATTGGTCTTTCTATATCGGTACGCACGACGTATAGTACACATTATTATTATGATTAGAAAATACACGGATATAGCCCAATTGTTAATGGATTGATCCAGCAATCAAAGCATTGCATTGGCATTGATTTGAAATCAAATCAGCCGATATTATTATAAGAAGGAAGAATGTCTTCATCAACCTTGATCAAATCCAATCTGATGAATTTAAAAATAGAAAAAAAAACCAAATTACAAAAAAAAAAAAAAAAAAAACAATGGCTATGACTAACCCGTGCCCTATATAACATAAAAATATAGTACATTGACGGTCTGATGATGAAATCAAATCAAAGTGTGGATCTCTCGTTCATTCAAGACACGCGCTTTCAACTTATTCGACTCTACATATATATACAGAAGAAGATTGGGGACGTGTGTGCAGCTGCAGAGCAGTTGCATCTGGCGGCCAGGGCCAAAATAAACGACGAACGTGCCATAGTTGATATTATAGAGTTATAAAAAGCAACTAGGAATTGGAGCGGCAATCGATAGACAAGGTACAGCGTAGAGAGAGACATCACACACGCTTATATTACTAGCTTCAACTTTCAACCCGCGTGTTCCCCTAGGGACTATATCGAGAACTCGCGATAGCGATAGCAGCGAATGCAACAGCCCCTCTCCAACCCGCAAACCACAAACTTTGATATATTTACGAATGCAGTCAAAAGAAGTGAATCCTCTATAAAGATAAGGAAGCATTATTAGTAATATATTATACTAGAATGACTCGTTAACACAAAATATTTTTCACTTTGCCTGGCTGATTCTTCTTCTTCTTCTTCTTTATTCACATTTCTTAAAAATTAGAAACTTGTAAGACTATACAATGGATGTACTAACACCACTGATTTATATATATCTATAAGCTCCAGCACATATATTTAATCCGATGTCAACCGCAGCCGAGCAGTTTGAGCCAATTGCATCGGCTTATCTGGTTATTAATAATCATTACAATGTGCTATAGATTTTTATTGATTTCTTTTATTTCTCTTTGATTGTTGTTGTTCGTAATACAACAAGTTTTGACTAATATACATTTAGCACTTTGATATACACGCTCTGCCGCTCCTCATTGGCCGGTTAACATCTCCGACGATATAACCTCGAATCTCATCAAATCGTATCAATAGAGGGTTTTTTCTCCATTCTATATATATAAGGACATTTTTTCAATAGAACAAGTTTTTTTTTTCTCCTTTATTTCCCGTGTTAGGAGCGTTAACCAACTGTGTACTATAGTGGTACTCTTTCTCTGTACATATATCCAATTTCAAAGTCTTCTTTTCACTCTTCCGCTGGATGTAGACGGTGTTGACAGGTCGTGAAAAGACGAGAAAATTGAAACGCGACCCCCCCCCCCCCCCCCCCAAAAAAAAAAAAGACCTCGTCATCAACGTGTGCACCACGTCTTGTTATACACAGGAGCACTCACAAAACAATCTTTAGAATCAAAGACATGAAAAATCTATTCAACATATCGACTAGTCGACTAGAAACAGCCAACACAAAAGAGACGCACACCCGTGTAAGTTATAGACTTATGAAAAAGGTCTTAGGTCTATACTGCAGTCTGAACGAGATGATATGGAATATACAGTGTGTGTGTGGGGGTCTAGCAGCTCTAGCACGTAACTTTGTTGTAGTCACTCCTTTCGGGTAACTGCAAAGGGGTTCAATGTATCTGACACGACAAGTCGACAACGGCCGACCTCATCTCGACACGCTATACTCTACAACACACAAGTTTTCTCATCGTATACCTTTACCTAGAAGAACCCGAGCCTCCCATACATAAGGATTTCAAGTTTTTTGTTTTTTTGAAAAAATCAAACTAGATTTTTTTTCGAGATACCTTTGAACTGGCTGGCGACAAGACGCTCCCAAGTTGTTCTGATTCATCTTTTTCTTTTAGTATATCTCAAAAAGTCTCATAATCGTCTACTATCTTGCATTTTCAATCGATCTTCTACAACGTATAGAAATAATAATCCCAACCCAAACAAGTTCATGTCTTCTATTGAAATTCCATCCGTCCCTGGGAGTTATTGAGTTAGCAACACGACTGCTGATGCAACCAACCAACTCGAGTCGCGATTTCCTTGTGTATATATCAACAACAAGTCAAGTCTTGATTGGCTTCATCAGCAGCAGCAACGGTGTACATTATCAGCGCTATGCATCTTTCAGCTCTCGTCTCTTTCTCTCTTTCTCTCTGTGTGAACAAGCTCAAAGTGTGTAATACAACACTTGCTTTCGTTCTTTTATCCTCCCCAAATTTATCTCATTCTTTTGTTTTATCTTCTTCTCGTTATACTTTGCAAGAGTCACGAATTTTACTTTAGGAAATCTACTATGCGGATATCTGCGGATCTACGTCGCCAAAGAACTTGGAGATCCAAAAAAACAAACAAAAAAATGCGTCTTGATCCCCATTTTTCTTATATGTTGGGGATTTGTTTGTTTTTTTCCCTAAATCAAATGTCGCCGACTAGATGAGTCGGGATATATATTGGCATTCTTATTTCCTGTCTGTTTCCTTTTTTTTTTAAATTAAGAAACAAAAAAACAAAATAAAAAGTTATAAATGGAAACGTTACAAACATTCAAGATGGCCCGACGTTCTCTTTATAGTATATATTCCCCCCCCCCCCCCAAAAAAAAAAAAAAAAAATAAGAAAAAAGGTCGTTGGGATGCCCGTCGTCATCCATCAAGCTCTTGCGTTTATATACCGAGGTGGGCGTGTACTGTACCCGTTACATCTACCTCTTCTTTCTCCTTGTATTGTGTACACACATTTACGTTATTTTGCGCAGAGAGTCAAAAGGGGGGAAAAAACAAATAGTAGCTCCATCGATCCGAAAAGTGAAACTAACCGGGCAATTTAAGCGTATTTTATTATTGAAGTTAAGTTTTCAGTTTTTCGCATATAATATTTATCAATTTTGATTCGCGAAAAATAAATCGGTGAAACTCCATTCAAAGTGCCTATTATACACACCCGGACATATAATATGTGATATGACTGTCGGACGCCGGCAATACAAACTCATATAAACGCCAAAAGCCAGAAGAAAAACAAGAAAATTGGACAACGTCTACAAGTTCCACCGTTGCGGCGATGGAATGAATATAGCGACAAGTCCCTTCGCAGCTCACCGCTCCATTTCATATTACATATATAGTAGACGCCATCTATAAAACATATCGTCCCCTCTTTTTGCTCTCCGCACGTATACGTACAGCAGCAGCTGTTATGTTATGTGTGTGTGTCACAGAATATAGGATGACGGAATAGAGAGAGAGAGAGCGTCAGAGCGCACGTAACTCACATCATCTGTGCGATTGCTGGTCGTCTATAAAAAATCAAGAAATAAAGAAGAAGAAAGCCTGCTAGCTAGCTAGCAGCATCCACCCCTATACAGTTGTCCTCTACATCTCTGCCCGATTGGCTGCTGCTGGGAATTCCGTTCCGTTGGCGTGTGCCAACCGATAGAGCGGTCGATTCAACCCGACAGGCTGCGCTACCTCAACACACACACGAGCACTGATTCTCCATTTTGTGTGCAGTGTAGAGGAGTAGAGAGCAGACTCTCTGTATCCGACGACGTGTCATAGGAAATGATATGGAAACGCAAAGGAAATCGAAGAGGACACGCAATCGGAATCCCCCCAAAAAAAAGGAAAGAAAGAAAGAAAGAGCAGAAAAATATTTATACAGGGACGATATATAGGCTCAACGAGGTACGTACATGAGTATATGGACCCGTTGGATATGACCGTTACTAACAAGAAGAAAACCAAGGAAAAGTTGTGTGTCCTGTTTTTTTTTTACTCTTGCGATTCAATAAAGGCCTGGAAAAGGATATGGGCGACGGCACGCCAACGGTCTCTTCTTGATCTCTTCTTGTCTGTTTGTTATTTAGTCTCTGTCCTAGTTATGACGACATATATAGTAGAGATATATAAGACATCAGAGATAGAAGAGAATTTCTCGACCAGATGGCAAGTACTACCTCGTGACACACAAACAATCGAGAAGGGGCGGGTAGGTTGTGTATAAGTCTGTGTAGAGAGTTTGTTTGTTTCTTTTATTCGTTCCTTTTTTTCCATATCCTCTGCTGATTGGATTGACGGAGAGTAAGAAAAAGACCGCCAGAATGGCAGAGGATTCAAAGGCACTGAAGACATCACAATCTAAAGACTCCCCCTCCCCCAACAGCTCTCAAATGACAACAAAGAAGAAGAAGAAAAAGATATAAAAAATATAAGATGATGTGGGAGTCGATGGTGGAATCCTAACCAAGATATTGCCCACCATCCATCCATCCACCCATCCATCCATCCATTTTTTTCTTCGGCAGACAGCACACGACGCGTCTATAACGATCTTCTCTTCCATGGCGTCAAGACATCAGACTCTCTATAGAATATATGCTCCTGTACACAGAGAGAGAGACCCAATAATCGATCGATTCTCCCATATTCGAGTCTTGCCATATTTTTCTCATCGACTTTCATTGACGTTCAACTGAACTGAGTTTGTCTCTCGTCAACTTTGATCGCGATCATACAGAGCAACAACAACATCCCCGAAACAAAGTGATGAATTACGAGATCGCCACCTGGCAGGAAACATGAAAGACAAAAGTTCCACGACCAAACTTCCATCTTTGCGGGTTATTGTCCGTCCCTCCTGTCCTGTCCTGTCCTGTCCATATAAATACACTACGCAACATAGAATATATAGAAAAGTTTGGTGGCAGCGTAGTACTAGTCAAGTGTCGAATACTACTCTTACAAGCTATCAGGTGCGCTAGATTGTCTTTGCTATAAATTGTATTAATAAACCAGACCATGAGAGCATCGACTTGCTGGTACATCAGTAGTTGCGCATTACATTTGATACAAGGCGTGATGCGTCACTCAGACTCAACTCTGTTTGATTGACGCTCCGTCAAACACATAACAGTCAGCGGGAGCAGGAGCGACAAGCTTTCTGCTCGTTCGTTAAACAAGGCGGAAGCGATTCATTTGATAACAATAACACAACGTCAAAGACGCTAGAGCTCTCTCATTAGGAAACTCCTAGGAATTTTTTCCTTTTTTATTGTTGTTGTTGGTTTTTGTTCTTCCCCGGCAAAATGATAAGGAGCCACAGTACCAAAAAAAACCAAACAAACAAATAACAAGTTTGGCAATTGGCAGTGGCAACTAATACAGAAAACCAACAACAACAACAACAACACAAATAATAATCACAACAAAAAATTGCGCCTTCAAATAATGAGAGCAAACAATGGAAAGAAAACAACAACAACAAGGCCTGTGCCGGTAGAAAGTAGAAATCCAGTCTCAGCAGACGAGCAAACAATCAAATGTTATATCAAACTTAATTTTTTTTTCAGACTTTCAGAGACGTTTGTCTTATTATTTTGGCAAAGAAACCAGAAAGAAAAGAAAATTATTTAAGTTCTCTCTTATTTCTCGGCGCTTGTTTGTGATGTTTTGCTGCTCTTTTTTCCGATCGCGCTGACCCAATTTCGCCTTCCGTTTCTTTATATACGTCGCAATATTTCATTTTTCTTTTTATTTTCAGTGCCTCTTTCATCCATTTTCATTCTATTTACTCCGTTTCTTCTTCTTCTTTCAACTCCGCCAGGTTTGATACGAATTTCGTATTTCCTTGCGCGCGCGCGCGTTCTTTCGCCATCATCCATGTCATTTTCAATCATTTTCTTTCTTTTTCATATAAAGAAAAATAGCAAATCAAATAAACGTTCGATCTTTCGTTCGTTTTTCCGTGTCCCCGTGACGATTTCCGAACCTTGTCTCGCAAGACAGGCAAAAGCCGATTAAATTCGCCCAAGTTGAAAGTGAAAAGCTTTTTTTTTTTTTGTTTTTTTTTCCATTTTCTACCGTCGTCCTTGTCCCTGGTCCGGAAACTTTTATCGACCATTGAAATATAGGCTTATGCTATTCTTCTATAAGATACTATACTCTATTTATAGAAAAAAGTCTAAATAGTTCATGGACGTCGCTTCTATTTCTTTCAATCGATATCAAATAAAAATGTATCATCTACAAAAATTGTATTATTAAGACGTCATTTATAGTAAGTATTATGGTACTGAAATTTAATCGTTTTCTCTTCGTCAGAGCAGTCTGGACGAGTTAGTGAATAACTCCATTTTCTTGGAAATCTTATATTGCAAATTTCACTGATTATACCGAACTGCTAAACTATTAAGCGTCATTAGTAGGGTACGCTGAATCACTAGCGAAAGGAAAACATTAAAAAATGAAATGAATTTAAAAAAAACCAAAAACACTTCGCAATGTCTACCGTATTTCTGCGTCATTCAATTTCAGCTCACGTCAGCAAAAGCTCTCAATATACTGTTAGCTCTCTTTCTCTCTATTAGGTATATACGTTGCGCATTACTCTGGCTAAGCAGTCTATATAGGATCGCTGGATAGATGGAATAGAAATCTATAAAAACAAATATAACCACCGCTCCAAAATAACAAAAAAAAATAATAATAACAAAAAAATAGCAAAGAAAAAGGACAGAAGTCGAGCAAATAGTGAAAACTCTCTCTTTTGCCTTAGTATGTATACTATATATATGATGTTATATACATGTAGAATATATAGAAGACGAGCATCCAAAAACTCGACTGCTTTGCAACAGAAAGACTTGACGGGGGTTTCTTTTGTGATGTAAAAACGACAAAATCACAACAGGAAAGGGCAACTCTATTCAAATGCCGTAGACAATAGGAGTCTCTGCCGAGATGTAACACAACAACAAAAGGTTCTCAGGTCTTCATCCATCCCTAGCTCGATGGATGGATGGATGAATGGATAGAACTTTTGAGATTTGCGGTTGGGAGATCGAGTCATCGAGCGAGAGACTTCAAAGTTCCAAAAGTCAACCGTCACATTATCACGAGAATAGACGCTCATAATATTTTAAAAGAAAAAAAAGAGCGAATGATGAAAGAAAATCTAGTCTCTCTCCTAATGTATCTACGCGCTAGACACACACACACTCCTATACTTTGGTGATTGATAACGATTGTTGCTTTTATAAAGGGACCGACTATATAGAACTAAAAAAAAAACAAAAAAAACATAAAAATCTTTTATTTTCTTGTTTTTTTTTTTTTTTTTTTTTCAAACTTGGCATTAGAACAATGACATGCAAAAACATTTTATTTTCTTCTCCACTCTTTTCCGGTGATGCGCAAGCACTTAGTTTGATTTCTTCTTCTTCTTTCTTTATATAAACGAGCACGCCCTCTTTCTATCTCTTGCTCACTAATAAAAACATTGAAGAGAGACTTTTCTCTCTTTTCTCGTAACTCTTAAGGGAATAAACATTTACACGTACTACCTCTTGATGCGAGTTATCATGTGAAATGTCTCTCCATCTGGCTGCCCCGTTATTATATTGTCAAAAAAAAAAAATAAGAAACGAGACACACTAAAACTTGCCATTAAAGGTGTTTATGCACGTCTCTCGCACTGCTCTCTGTTGGCGAGAAATAAAATATATTTATCTATACAGAAGGGCCTCCCGTTTTTCGTCGTTTGCCTGTTGTTGGAAAAGTTCACCGAGTTGGATATTGAAAAGTTGTTTTTGTTTTATTTCCTCCTCAAGTCGACCAGCAAAAAAAAAATAAGTGACAATATCTACGTGTATTAAACTCCGTGATAAACTCTCGACTTTTTAATGTACACAGAGACTCGGCTCGTTCATCCATTTGTAAAAAGGTGAAGGGAGAAAAGAATTTCCGTGTTTTTTTTTTTTAATGATTCTTTCGCATGGCAACAACTAGAGACTAAAATGTTCAGAGTTTTTTTTTTTAGGGGACACACGGATAAACATAAGGCCATCAGATTAAAGTATTTAAATAACCGTAAAGTGCGGCCGCGACGAACGACTACCCCCAAGAGTCGAATGAAATACGCATGTGGACGTTTTAGTTCGTTTGATCACTCCTAGGAGCTATGTGACTGAAGTTCGCAGGTAGGACGTCATTTAAAATATAAACGCAGACTGAAAAACTCTGTAAAAGTTAGTGACTTATTCGGGCAGAAACATGTCACGCCCTCCTGATCCCCTTAACTGGTTGGCAAACGTCAAACGTGATCCCATATCTTATTCTTCTTCTTCTTCGGTAAAAAAAAAGATCTGAAAGGTCAGAGAATGAAAGAAGAAAAAACTTTGTGGCTTCAACTTGAATGTGTGGTGTACATAGTTTTTTGGCCTTTCCATCTTACAGTTCGGGATAAAACACACACACATACTATACATATACATCTAAGTCTATACCTTGTTACTACTTAGACTTAACACCATGGGCGTCGCTCACTGATGACGTGTCCGATTGACGTCAATTTGAACATAACTATAGCCAACGACGAGGGCGACTGTTTCTTAACGTCAAGATACCCAACAGAAAAGGGGAAAAAAAATACGTCCAACAACAACTTTAGGGGGGATCGTTCGTGCTCATTCGTCTTTTCTATTCTTCTTCTTCTTCTTGTTCTTGATGCGAGAGAGAGAAATTAGAACGAACGCCAGAAAAACTCGAGAGACGGAATTGACTGCATAAAAGCTGTTGAATCACATCCGGAGAATAGGGACAGAGTAGATATAGAAGAAGAAGAGAAGTGTGTCTTTATAAAAGGAAAAGAAAGAACTAGAGAAAATGCTAAAGGATGTTGACTCGATCGCGTTGAGAGGTAGTATACGAAAGAGGCAAAAGAGCCTGGAAATATATATAGACGTGCCCCTCTTGTTGTTGTAGCTACTTTTGCTTGTCTTTTTTCGTCCGTCCCATTATTCCATCCACCCCCAAACTCGCCCCAAACGTCCGGACACCGGAAGAAAAACGAAAAAAAGGTTCCGTGTCTGATGTAGCGTATATATATTCTACGTACGTACACTATGAGAATAAGGAGACCGAGGACAGCAGACACGAGTAGAAGGGGCAAGTTCATCACTACTCTCTCCTTATTCCTTTACTTGAAAACTCTTTTTCGCATAAAGCTTCGATATGTCGTCGACACTGTGAACAGCGCACGCAGAGACTGGCGTGTGTATCAACAACAGAGCTTCCTCCACTTCCAGGCATACATAAAATATATAGACATCCGCCCGGCATACGATCCCCCTGCAGTAGGATCGATTATATACGCCAACCATCATCCAGTATGGATCCTTTTTGTTGAAAGAGATTCAATTGACTATATAGACGCGTGTTTAACCGATTCTTTGGCAATTTAGTCGCAGATGCACGACATTGCAAAAATCCACAAAATCCGCAATCATTTTCCTTTTTCTCTTTGTTTTGGCAGGAGAGTCATATTCTTCGATTTCTTCTTTAAGGAATTTTTGGATATTTTATTATTTTTTGTTTGTTTGTTTGTTTGTTTGTTTTTGTTTTTGTCTGTGTCTCTTTTATTTGATTGTCTTGGGTTTTTATCTGTGTGTCTCTTCATTGTTCGAATTTGACTGAACAGCAATAGACAGAGACACGGATCTATGGCCGCCGTCCCTCTTGTTCATGTAAACAATAGTTTGGACAGCAAACGAGCATCGCCAACATCTTTTCCCCCTTCTAGCAAAGATCTAGAGCGAATCGGGAATCAAAGAAAAATCTTTTGTTTTTTTGTGTAATGTTTTCGCTTATTGTTGTCCGGATATATACATATCATAGTCTAAAAGAATGCCAGAGGAAATGAGGAAAATAATTTTTAAAAAACAAGAGAGAAAGGAAGGAAGGAGGGTCTCGTCAAACAAAACCAAACAAAGTTTGAAAACAAAGAGCGAAATTTTGAGACTAGGCAGAATCATCAGCTGAAATTTGTTGCCATCAAAAGAAAATTCAGATTTCTACCATATCTCATCCTATTTGGGATTCTATGTATTCCATTTCCGGCTTGATATACATATGACCGGATTCCGAGAAATAAAATTTCCTATAGTTCATTCAAAAAAATGTTTACGTTTCTAACTGATTTCATTTTTTGATGAAAATTTAGCGCTAATAAACCCTCGGGGAAGAAAAAAATATAAAAATCCCATAGAAACACACAAGAAAAAGAGAATTAAGAAACCTTGAAGACGAAGGAAAATAAGAGACAGTATATATCTCTAGCGGATAGGAATTAAATCATATACGTGTAACCTACCACCGCCACCACCCACCCGCTGCTGCACGCTAACTGAAAAACACGTCCGTTAAGTTCATTAGACGTGTGTGTGTGTGTGTGTCTCTCTCTCAAATGAGCTTAGAGATCCTCCCCCTCCGCTCACCGTCCAAAACTTCCTTCCAGTCAATTTTTCTTTTCAACTTTTCTCTTTTACCTTTTTTGTTTTTATTTCCACCGGAAAAAAAACAAACGAAAAAGACAAGAAAAATTAAAAATTAAAAAAAAAAGGAATCCCGCAAATTTTGTTTGAATCATTTGAAATGCGGCAGCGGCGGCTGTGCACGTTCTTCCGCGTTAATGTTGTCAGGAGTGTCACACACGCAGACCAATGAGGAGAGAGAGAGCCCCTTGTTAAGCTTACACGGCCATAGACTGTGCGGGTAGCTCAGCACAGAGACCGGCCCTAATGCCGCCGAGCTCTTTAAATCAATTATCGATCATTGGTATTGATGAGAGCTGCTGTTCCTTGGCTGTTCCTTGGCTCTGTGTGTGTAATACCGCCCTTCTCTTTACTCAAAAATTAAACAAACAAACAAAAATTGTAAACAGTGACATATGTGGCATAGAGCGAGAGACCAGCAGGAAAAGGCCAAAGGCGACGTCAATCTGCATCAAGTCTGTCGTTTTGAACGTAGACGCCGCCACGCCTATGTGACAACCCGGCGGCAGATGAAAGTTTTTAATGAAGATGAGGAATGAAAATGATTAAATGAAAGACTAGACTCCCTGTTTTGGCTCTTATATATTAGTAAGACAGGACCGAAAGGGCACAGCGTTATGGGTTGGTGGACTCTCATACTGTTGTATATATTTATATATTCAAAATAGGCAATTTTAATTGGTCCTCTACATCAGTCACGGGACCGGAAACGCTGTGTATAGGCTCGTTCAACCTGTCGTCGTTCCCCCTAATTTTATTCTATTTTTTGACGCAGCTGCTTCAAAGTTTCTTTTTTTTTTAAGTTGCCATTATATTCTACTCGTCTCATCTTTCCTCTTCTGGGGAAGGGAAGGGTCTGACTGCCTCTAATTAAGAGGCTTCAGGACTTTGAACAAGATTACAAAACATCTATTTTGTAAAATAAAATATAAAATCCAAATAGATATACACTCCGTTCATTTCTTTTTTCTTCTCTCGACGACATGGGGTGAGAACATTGGCGTCCTCTCACTATATAGAACGCGATGGTAGTTAAGGAGGGAGAGGCAGATGTCACGCATCTCAAATTGGGACGATTTGAATAATCGTCCAGTCGTGAAAATCAGTCGTCCTCTTCTTCTCTTTCTGCATCCTGTATTATTATCATTTCGTTTCCCTTTTTTTTTTTATGAAATAGATATTTTATTTTTCATTTCTTTTCATTCGTATCGATACTTGGGAATAAAAAGATATCCTATACACAGCATTTAATATAATGGATTGATATCTGCCCAACTTCTTTCTTTGGATTTCTTTGCCTCAGCTCCTAATAGTCAATTATATAATACAACATTCAAGAGTTGATTGTTAATGCCGTTCCTTATCTGAGATTCTTTTATAAGGGAGAGAATTCGCTCTGCTTTTGACGTCAGAAATGACGCCTTTATTCAACTGTAAACAAACGTTTCTAAACAAAAATCAAGTTGGAGAGGCCAATCAAAGACAAGAAAGACAAACAAAATTTGCCAATCAATTTCGGGGGGTTTCTATTTCAGGCCCAGACAATATGCAAATGTTTTAATCATCAATGGATTATTATTCCAGCGCAATCGACTGCTGGATTGATAAAGAAAATAAAAAAAAACAAAAACAAAATAAAAATAAATGAAAGAATATTGAATCAATTTTTCATTAGAGACGAAGCCGAATGAAAACGTCAACACAATATTACGGCAGAGGGGCCATGACGATCCGTATAGCGTTGATCAATGAACGCGGGAGAAAAACAACATCAATGTTACCCTGATGTTTCCATGGGGAGCAACGAATATTTTACACTCACACATAGAGGACCGAAAGAGTTTCATACCATGTACACACTACTACACTGAGCATGGGAAATGTGGGGAAAGTGCAGTCGCCCCCATGAAAACGTTTAGAAAAGGCCACACAAACGAATCAGGTGAGTTTACAGAGGGTCTGGCAAATTTTCATATGAAGCAATCATCAAGCGATTTTTAATTTTACAAATGTATGGCTTCAACAAAAAAACACACACAGATTTCAATTCCCTCTACAGTGCGACATTCATTCATTCATATTTTTTTTTTGAAATTAACTAATTCGACAAGAGATTGGCAAAAAAAACTTTGAAAATAGAATTTAGTATCATTATTACCCCCTTTTTTTTGCGTTTGTGTTTCCCGTTCGGTATTCGGTTTCCATCATCAGGCATTCCATCATATTCATATATATTATATAGCAGCCACGGCTGCTGTGGTTGTGGATTGTGTGTGTGTATAAAACGTGGACGATGTGGCAGATGCGGTGGCAGCTTTCCACGGCGTGTCGCAAATATTGACTCGAGCTCCAACTCTTTTATTTATGTCTGTGTGTCTGTGTGTGTGTGTTGGACTTAAAGCGCCGCTGCTGCTGCTGTTGTCGCAGCGAGACACGCACATTCTAGCCGAAATTGAAAACAAAACAACAAAAAAAACGCTGCCCTGTTATATACAAGGCAACTTGTTTTTTTGTTTTGTTTTGTTTTTTTTTCAACTAGGCAAAATCGTTGATCGCGTAATAAAAATCACAAAGTTTGGTGCCCGTCATCCAAGTTTTTTATAAGGTAGACAGAGCTCGATATTGCCCCATCATCATCCGAAACGTATATGTTACTACTCAATAGCCATTCAACGTGAAAATACACAACAGTCCCTACTCCTCACCCAAAGGAAACAAGTTGCTGTCATTTCCCTCTGCAATCATTTCGACAAAGAAATAAATGAAAATCATAATCAAATTGTCGAACTGTTTTTCACCTTGTTGTATATACGTTGGCATAGAGCACATTGAATCCAAACGACGTGTACTATATGTACGAACAATTGTACCTACCATAGAGTGATAGTATAAACGATTTATTCCACGCCATAAAATGTCGTCGTTACGTGATCGACTCGAACGTTGACGTTTTCATAGATTGAACACGTCAACGACATATCATATATATATAAAGAGAGGCCAACATCGTATAAAACCCAACCGAAAATATGTTTATACAAACACAGAAAGAAAGAGAACTTCCATTTTGTTCTGGGTTAAGTACCGTTCAAAAAGCCCGAGCTGGCGCTATATTGACGCCGAAAGAAAACTATAATATGCACACACACACACAACGTCGTGGAAAATATATACCGTATACTAAACACACTCTAAATCTGCAATCAAACAGACGGCCGCGCCTTGTACACACCGTCTGTGATGGACACAAAAGGCCACAAGAGAGGCGGACAAAAGTTAGACGAGAAAAAAAAAAAGAAAAAAACACGCAAACGTAAACGGAGTCAAAAAAAGAGTGGCGGATATAAAAAGAGGAAAAATGGGACGGCGGCATATTATAAACTACACACACTTGAAAAGGACTGTTGCTCGCCGAAGAAAAGCTGGTCCTCATGTGATAACGCATTGCCCATAAACATCCAACAGCACCCCACCGACAAAAAACAAACAAATGGTGCAGTTATTTTTCTTTCTTTCTTTTTTCGTCCTCGTAGAAAAAAAAAACTAACCTTAAAAACATCGTGTGGTAAAATAGCAACAGTCGAGCCGGAACGACTGTCGTAAACAAAAAAAATAGGAGCTATAGGGAATGGGGAGAGGAAAACAAAAAAAGGCGACAACAACAATTTGGGCCTAGTCATCTGTCGAAATGAATACGGTGGCATATATACGTGTAGTATATATGTGTATGCATAGACTATTTGTCGTAATCATAATTATTTATGTCATGTTATACGTATACAAGACTCTATATAAGGCAAAACGGTGTGTTTCCTATTTCATTTGATGTCATTTTAAAAAAATTACGGCGATAATAAGTTTGTTTCCTACCTGGGAATGAACCGAATAGGAGGAGGAGCCAAAAGAGCCAGTTGATGTTCCAGTCGATGATTGAGAATGAACTCGTCGTCATGATGAACGATTGACTGGCACCAATTGCAATTGTCAAATGTCAATCGGGAGACAAAATGGCACCAATTTCTCTTCTTCAAACGATTTCAACTTTGTTTTTTCGTCTTCAAAATGGATGTGCACCGAGATTCAAGTCCGTCGCATCTGTGTAATATTTATCCAGTTCACAAAAACAAAAGAAACGCCCCCTTTTTTAGACGGTCACTTGATCAATTGAAAACAACAAACTCAAATCCAATCGGATAAAGTGCAACGATCAATCCCATCGCCGATAGAAAAACGAATCAATTCTGGAACAAATTGTCAAGTGCAATATCAAACGCCGGTCGCGTTCAGACAGTGTCTTATATCAAATAATCGTCGTTGTCCTTTTTTTAAAAAAAAATCAGTCGCATTGAGCGACACACACAGACACACACAAACGCACAAAATATAGGTGGAATCAAAATAGGGGTCCGCCGTCTGTCGAGAGAGAGAGAGAGAGAGAGAGACAAATCACCTTGTGTCGACAATCTAAAGAAAAACAGAGACAAGTTGGATCGCGTGCGAACGGTAAGGAGAACGCGGGGAGAGTGACGACCGAGTGCCGAACGACACCAGGAGGCCAGGCAGCGCGCGTCGCAGTTTTAGGACTGCCAGGGCAGATATGTTGTCTAGACCCGGCCCCAATCCCCATGTTCCTTTTTGGTTTTCTTTTTCTCAACCGCCGCCGAGACCCAATGTATCATGTAGTATATACTACATTTATTACATCACACAAAATTGGTGTTATGTTTCACCACTACGGCAGCACAGCACATTTTCTTTCTTTTTTTGATTAATAATCAATTGGCATTGAAATTGAATTTCTGGTTTATTTCCCTGATAATCAACGGATAACGAGTTAGGAAGAAAAGCCACACGGTTCGCTGAATCTTCCTTGGTGATACCCGGATACCCCGTCCCGTGCACAGAGAAAATCAGTTCACCTATTTCGATTTCATTTCCTAATAATGAACTTGAATTGGATTTTCTATACGCACATATTCTCTCTATAACGTAGAAACTCGACTCCTTTTACAGATTGAGCTAATATTATGTACCCCACCTCCTACCTCTTAACATATACACAGTCTGTTGCCGACATTTCCATTGATTTCATTTCAATCAAAATAATTTTTCTTTCTATGCTATTATTCGATTTTCACCCTCTTCTAACCCCCCACTCTATTTCCAATGGCCGCCCATCTTTAGATTCTACGCCCCGACTTAATGGGCGAAAAGAGATTCCCATTGTCCAACACAAACTATCCCGCCTTCGATTTTCTATCTATTCTTCCTTTTCCCCTTTTTTTTTTGACAAAAAGAAAAAGTTTATTATCATTTTGATGTTTTTTTTTGGACTCTATCCACAATATTCTATTGGTCTAGCAAGTATCTATCTATCGACCCAATCGAACTAACCCTCTCTTCTTCTTCTTCTTTTCCGATACATATAAAGCAAAGCAGCGGGAGTATAGAGACGCCTATAATATAGAACCGGTAGTAGTAGGGGGAGGGTTGACGATTCTATTCGAGTTCCGATTTTTTTTTTCTACTATACACAAGCACACAAAAGTCTTCTTCTCTGTTGGCGGTCTAATGACACACTCTCCCAGTTGGATTTTGATTCGCTCCCCCCCCCCCCCCCCACCACCACTTTCACAGTTATCTCTTGATTTTTATTCTCTTGATTTTCCTTATTTATATTCGAATGTGAGGGAAAAGTCAAATCACCTATATATTATACATGTACTACACCGAGAGGAAAACACGCCGGCGCACATCAAACGCCCAACTATTCCAATCGATTTACAAATGTAAAATAAAAATATAAATATAAAAATCTAATTTTTATTTTATTTTTTATTTTTTTTTGAATTTGAACGATCATTATTATTCCATCCTTTCAATCGTCACCTATAAACAGATTTCTACAATTCTAGAACAGGGGAGTACGTTTCTCCCTGTTTGGCTGCTGGCGTTCAGCAGCAATATCCGGCGTAGAGACTCCCGAACCCCGAAGCCAAAGACGATTTAAATGCAAAATTGCTAATCTCCTATATATTGCTTTGCTCAGCTGTCTTTTAGGGTTTGGCGGATGGTACTTGGCGGTTTGGTGCTGGCCCATCATCAGCATATCTGCTGCTCTATATTCCTACATGATATATGTTATCAAACAACATCAAGGGTCGCAGAGAGGCACTACACATAGCCGTCAGCCAGCAGCCGTGACCGCCACTTCCGTTTTACAGTCCAAAAAAAAAAAATAATAAATAATTCCGGAAGCGCCCTATTTATGTAGCCTATATATTTCACGTCTCTATTATCTGTTTAGTCTGTCCATTGCAAAAAGAAAAAAAAAAAAAAAGAAAAGAAATTTTTTTAAAATTTGATATCCAACCCACCAACATCCGTTGATTGAATCGACACATTTTTCGTGTGTTTTGTGTGAACGAATTCTTTTTACTCTTTTCACGCTGGCTGATGTTTACTTTCGACGTATGAATTGATTACAGCCGTCGTTGGATTATTACAGAGCGAATATAATAAAATTCAATCGCTGCTGAAAAAGTAAGAAATTAAAAAAAAAACCTCCTTTACAGAGATCAGAGAGTTCTCGACTGATGCGCTGCCTGAGCCAGGCCAATTATAAAAAGGGAACAAAAAAAAAAAAAAAATCGGGCGTTGCCTTATTGTGTGTTTGATATAATACAATACACGCAGAGTGACGTAGTATTTATTCTACCGCCGCCTTATTCTACGCAATAGAATCAAAATGAAAGAGAGTAGACCTCCTCTCTCTATCTCTTTTGTATTGCATTAGAGAGGGCACAGAGAGAGAGAGACAAGTAATCCGCTACATACAGAAGAAGAAGAAGAAGAAGTAGAGAGAAAAACCGGTTGGTAGTCGGACGTCTTATTATTGTCATAAAATCAATCTCTGTTGTATATCTCATTCTGTGTGGTTCTCTCAGCCAAATAAGGCCCCCCACCACCACCGCTGCTGCTGCCGTTTGATTCGACGTCATCAACGAAAGAGATGAGACACACCGTATAAACCAGTAAATAGATAGTGAACGTCATCTTCAATGGCCTATAAAGTCAGCCGTACGTCGCTACTTCCCCCCCCCCCCTCCCCGCCATCCAGCGAAAAAGTCATTACGTATGAATCTGAGGCAACAGCAGTGGATCAAAAGGCCACGCGCTCCTCCTGAGTGGAAAAGAAGAAAAAGAAAAAAAAAAAAACGGCACAATCCGCCCACTAGCAACTCTACTAAACCAGCCACCAACCGAAAAATATGGGACTTTCCTTTTTTCTTTCTTCTTCTTCTTCTTTTTGAGAGTTGAGTTGTATCTCTTCATCCCCAATTGGATCCCTGCAATAGGACTCTGTGTGCACGCTACATCAACCGCTCGTCCTCTCTCGACGAGTTGACTCTCATGTGATTCAACGGCAGCATTGCCATTATTATCATAATAATAACTACTATTGATGATTTCTTTGGAAAAAGAGCTTCTCTTCTCTTCTATACTATTGTAGAGATAATATCTTTCATCCATGAAAAGCTATAAGCTAGAAGCGCGTGTGGAGGTGAAAGTTCTTTTGTCCCACGGGCCTTTTGCTCTCTCTCTCTCTCTCTCCCCTCCATCCGTACAACCGTTGCGTTTTATAAGGAACGACGATGAGGAGGGTGTGAGCGTGTCCCGGCCCCTTTTGCTCTCCCATCTGCGGATGAGCATCCGCCTATTTTCTCACTAGACTGTACGTATATAGTATAACTACTATATAGCTCGTCCTTATTTCGATTTAGCACGCGGCAGACAGCAGCAGGAGCAGCAGCAGAGGGTGGTGGGCGGCCTGTTATCGTTGGCCGACCGACTTGGCTCTCTCCTTTCGGTCGTCTGTTGATTCAGCCGCGGATTTGTTTCTTTCCGCACCATTTTTCCTTGATTGTTCGACTATATACCGCCACTCTCTTCTCTTATAGCTCTGCTCTGCTCTTTGCTCTCCTTCTTTTTGTTGATTTCATTTCTTTTCTTATTTTCCCGAAAAATAAAAAAGAATGAAGGAGAGCAGAGAGCAAAACTGCCATACAGACAGATGGATGATGAGCGCTTCATCGTCGGAAAAGTCGTCGCGGGAGCCGGGCGGAAAGAAGATTCCCAACAGACGGGACAGGCTGGGCCCCCACCCCTCCCAAATAACAAAAACCCGACAGAAGAAATAAGGAAAACAACCAAAAAAGTTACCCGCAAACAACACAAAAGCCACACAGCACCAAACACAACTATAACCGTTTCCTTTGATAAATCCGCCATCAAGAAGACGCCAGCGCGGAATATGAAGCTGACTGGGCCATTCTTTTAAGTCGTCCTTCTTTTCTTATAACTTATTTTTTTGTTCTCTCTCTCTTAGTGATGGGCAGCAGCAGCAACAAAGGTTAACATGTGATTCGTCTAGCTGACTACACTTATATCATACGGCCTTTCCCCCCAGCATCTACCCGGTTTAATAAGCCCCAAATTCTACATTCGTCCTCATACTGTGTGTGTAGTGTACAACATGTAACACTCTCGCTATTATCTCGCATCCAACGGTGACAGACACAGTCAGAGAGTGAGGAAAAGGCGTCTATGAGTGGGCCGGCTACATTTTTAAGGGAGAAACAAAAATCAAATCAAATAACTAAGGCGACCGGGTGGGGAGGATTGTTGCCTGATGATGACAATGATTTAAGGAAGAAGAGAGATTTTTTCTTAAATTATATAACTTTCCCGTCTCCTGTGTGTGTGTGTGTGTGTGTGTCACAAGGCGCCATCATCATCATCATGTCCACTCTGTGCTGACGGCGATGAAAAATGGATGGAAAGATCAAAGTCGAAATGTCACGAGTCCAGTTGTGACATGAAAGACAAAAAAACGACAACTTTTGCTCATGTTTTTTGGGGACGAGAGAGACACACACAAGTGGAATAGAGGGGGGGGGGGGAGTTCCGGAACGTTATCTAACAAACAAACTTGTCAACAAAAAGAAACAACATGAAGTACAACAGAGAGCAAAAGAGAATATAGAGAATATAAGAGATAAACGAGTTAGAATAGAATGAAAATCGATCGACTTTGATGGTGTATACCAACCGTACCATAAATAAAGGTGTTTGGCATGGCCGTGTTTTGTTTTGTTTTTCACGAACTGCGTGACACATCGTCTATCGCATCGTGTTAAAGACAACTCCCTATTGTGACCATTTTCGTTAGCCGTGTCACTTTTTCTATCCACTACATCATCTACTTCTTCTTCTTCTTCTTCTTCTTCTTCTTCTTCTTTTGACTTTGTTATCTACGAAAAAAAAGGAAAGAAGAAGAAGAAAAAGGGAAAAAAAAACACGGTCGTTATTCAAACTATAAACAATTGCACCATTTTGACGTGGCACTTTCTGGCCCTTGCAATGTATGCACACACCTTGGCAACAATGCGAACGTAGAGTTGTATATGTACTGAACTATATAGACGACGACGACGGTCTATATTTTATAATAGTAGACGATATACATGTATAATACCCATCTCCCATTTTTTTTTTGCGGGGAGATTCGATTTAAAGGATTTTCATGTTATACACGGGAGCACACATGGCTGTGTAGGAGGATCGGCACGTGACTGATTTCACACCGATATTAGTTATGCATCGACTTCTTCCACCCCATTCCGCCCCATCCATTTCTTGGCTTTGAAAATCGACTCTTCCTATATAGAGAGAGACAGCCCCTTCTCATGTTATTTCTCTTCTCAAAAAAACAAAACAAAAAAATTTCTCCCAAAAGGTCGAATTCTGCTCTATATCTAGTTCTCATCGATTTCGCTATTTATTCCTGCAGAAGAAGGACGCGAGAGAGCGGCAAAAGGAAAACGAGAAATGGGCAAATAAGTCGAGTCATGTAGCTAGAAAACTAGACGAAGAACGAACAAGAGCAACTGCAATGTATACTCTGAGATATATGACTGGTTACAGTGTGTGTATAGGCCTCCGAGCATAGGATAATAGGATGCGATATCTTTATAATATTATTTATAAATCAGATAAAGACTATATAGAGTGAGAGAAAGAAGAAGAAGAAGAAGAACTCATCAATTTTCTTTCTTCGTGGTGCTAGGGTGCAGTCGCAAAAGAAAAAAAAAACTTTTTCACAAAACAAAAGTTATTTCGAGATTCAATTAAAGATTTGCTATAGACGAATCCAACGATGAGGATAGTAAAGAGAGTAGTATCACTCCTTTCTTTTTAGTTTCAGCTTTTGTTTTTGTTTCAGGGAGGGACGGGGATGGCTCTAGAGGAGGTCAACTAGCCTACTTCCTTTAGCGAATAGGATCGTGAATCTTCATTCAAACTTGATTTCATAGCTACTGGGTGTGTGTGTCTATGCAGGGCCCAGTGAGATGCGACACACTCGAAAAAGGGAAAAGTCAACTGCTGCCTTGACACTGGGCCTACAGATTATAGGCCATATCGAGCGCAGCCTATAGCGGATTGGGAGGAAAGAAGAGCCAAGAGGTTATAAACCTGCCTCATTTTTTTTCATTCTTCTTTCTCTCCTGGACAATATAAAACCGGACGCGACCCCATTTTGCTCGCACATACAAAAAACCGGGGCCAAGTGGAAATCTTGGCGGAAGGGACAACGAAAACGAAAGACTTTGAGGGGGGGGGGGGCGGGGGAATAATTTTCACTTGATTTCATTCGACAAAGATTCCCTGTGCATACGTACTACGTTATAATGTTGGCCACGAGCCCCAATCCTTGTTCTCTCTTATTCCAGTTCTATCCTTGGTTCTACCGCCCGTTTTTGTTATCTGTTAGGTAAAGGTTGTCCATGTGTGTGCACTTATCGATAGATTTTTTTGTCTGTGGGTGTCTCCGAATGCGTCTTCCATGTAACCGTCGCCGGTTAAAAGATATATATAATAGGGCGATGACGGGATAGACAAAGAAAAACTAACAAACAAACAGAAAAAAATTGATGAGAGACATGCTGGGCAGTCATCCAGCCAAGAATGAGCTATGTATGAAACAGTATGTCCCATCAAGAAGACTTTGTGTGTGTGTGTGTGTGTGTATAAGAGTGTAGGCGTCTTCCATTCTTCTAGCTATATTTTCTTTGACTTTATTTATTTGAGATATGGGGGAGAAAGGACTATTGAAGTAGAAGAAGGTTCCGTGATTCTTTCTCATCCAAGACTTGAGCCCTTTTGGCTAGCGATTCAAAAACTATATAGACATACCCACTATACCACATAGAAGAAGAAGAAGCGCCAGGACAAACATGATTTATCCCATCCATCTCTCCGTTCCCAACGTGTGTGGACATAGAGAAAACGGCGTCTAAGCGGTAAACGCGGTTCGTTTATTATTGTAGAACGGTACAGCCGTTGTAATAACTGCCGTGCCGCCCCGTATCTATATAACGCGGCACGTCTGTCTCCATCGGATTCTGAGCTATTTTCTTGGAAAAAACCGAGTTGAGCATATTTATTTTCTTCCCTTTTTTTTTTTTTTTTTCAAATGAAAATGCTTCCTGTATAAACTATACGTATAGACCGAGAGAGAAGAGTCCGCAGAATTGACTTTCCTTCTCATCTCCAATGCGTCAACTCAATACACATACCGCACCTATAGACTCTCTCGTCTATAGACAACATTATATATATAGACTCGACATGGCAATTCGCCTCTATATGGCCGATATATATAATATACCCCCAAAAACCAACCGAAATAAAAAAAAACACAGGAGCTTTTCATACGAGTTGAAATTTAAATCCAGGAGCAACGGAATATATAACAAAAAATCTAAAAAAATCAGTGGCATCTCATTTTTTGTTCTTAATATATTCTTCGTGAATTTCTCTGATCCGATATATGTATATAAGAAAGACAAAGAAAAGAAACTCCCCACCTTTATATTCACAGATATATATATAATCTGATTCGTGATGCGACATTGTACTATGCGCACACATACAACCACAGAACCCAATTGTAAACTATCATTTGTCGGGACCCGCAACATAATATTATTCAGCTTGATTGCCCGGGATTTTCGAACGCACATCAACTATTCCATAAATTTCATATTTACTCTATTCTCTCTCTATCTCTAGGTCGCTATTTGACGATGAAATACGAGACACTAAATAGCATCACAAAATGGCGATTGTGTGCTATAGTACCATTTCGTAAACATTTAAATATCTCTCGCCTCCAAAGAAAAAGAAACAAATTCATTCCAAAAAAAAAAAAAAAAAAAACGAGTGAGAAAATAAAAGGAAAAATAAAAACAATCAAGCCCGTCCGTCGTTAAGTGCCACCTCAACTCATTATCGACCAAACTTTGCTGGCATTGAATATAAAAGAGAATTTCAGCAGAGCAGCAGAGTAATAGGCAATGATGTTACTAATAATGCGTAGAAGGGCGTTTGGAAACTATGCACTCAACTGAAATTCCGTGAGCGACGACGACGACGACGACGATTCGCTTTTGAATATTGTAAAAAAGGTTTGGGAACGAAACATCTTTTCCGATCCATGTAGACAAAGTTAACATTCCGGTCCCTTTAATAAATTATCAAGCAAAAAAAAAACAGGAGCTCCTAAGTGGATGGAGGGGAGGGCAATGAGTGTAAAATCTGAACCATCTTTCGTTCCCTTCAGCAGAGCTCTCACTTGATTATTCAAGTTGTTGGCAGCGCCATTATCCAACTTTCTATAATGTCCGCACTCTTTTCCAATGAGCAAATTCGCACCAACGAATAAGTTTTCACTACCGTCCGTTTTTGTCGTTGATTTCTGTGTACAGCGTCTTGGACGGTTCAACATAACCAGAAAATCCATTAAAGGCAGCGTCGCGAAAACTATTAGCGAGTTCCTTTTTCAAACCAAAAAAATTATGTAAGCTGGTGATGGTGTTACAGCAGAAATAGAAAAAAAAAGTTAAGCTAATATTAAAATCTCTCGTTTTCTTTCACTTGAAAGTGTTTTAATACGAAAAATAAAATAAAATATAAACAACATAGAAAGAGAGAGAAAGAAGGGGCTCGTGAAAAAAAAAAGGCTTCGGGATTTGAAACCAAGTTTCCATAGAGAGAGAGAGAGAGTGGGGGGGGGGGCCATGTTATTAACCTGGGTGACTTTTCCGAGCTGTGTCAGACACGCAGACACACCTGTCAAACACACGAGACTAGTTTGATTATACACGACGAATGTAATACACGCACGTACACGGTACACACACACACACACACACACAAAGTTACAAAACATGTGCGCCACGACTCGAACCAATTAGAGACAGGCTCTCGATCTATTCTATACACACAAACAGAGAGACGTATCAACTGTATATATCGTCGCCTTTAGCCTAAAAATGGGGATCATTTGTGACCGGCGGTCGTTCACACTTTGACCTAAATTCATGTCCCTTAAAACAGTATGTACTTTTTGACATAGAGTGTGCAATTAACCGCTCAAAAGACAGATGGAGCGGGAATTATTAACAAGTTTAAACGTTTGTTGCTGAGCATAAATTTAAAAGAAAAAAATACACCCAAAGAGGGAAAGTCACTTTTTTTTTTAAAAAATGTCAATTCCTCCTGGCTGGCGCGCCTGTCTGTGAGGGAGGAGTATACAGTCCGTTATAGCCCCCCCCTGTCGGCCCTCAAGTTAACTGGAGACGACGATTGATTTCTTCAATCTTTAAAAATAAATCTTTCAATCATTGAAAGTGCTATGAAACCAAAGTATACAGAAAGGTCACAGTGTCACAGACAGACAGACAGACAGACAGACAGACAGACAGACAGAGTTTAGCGTGACCTTTTTGAAAAATACATCACGACCCCAAACAACCATAGTCGATTTTTTATCTTTTTTTTTTAATTTGCCCGACGAGTGAAAAGAAAGAAACAAAAAAAAAAAAAAATGAAAGGCCATCATCAAAAAGACAGTAGAGTTAGTCAGTGATTGATGAAGCCATTAGAAGACGCACAAAAGAGAATCGGCGTTGTCTATAAATGCCAACCGAAAATAGGACGCGCAGCTCAAAGAAAAGAGACTTGGAAATAAAGAAAAAAACAAACAAACCGACAACACTGTCGCCATTTAACAGATGGGATGGTATGTGTTAGATGTTTGCTGCGCCGCGTATCCTATATAAATGTGTGTGTGTGTGTGTGTAAGTGCGTTGGCCCCGACGCTCCATTGAGGATCCTATTGCCATATAACAAGCAACAGCAAACATGGACGAGTAGATCCTTAGACATAGACAGAGTGGTCGCCATATAACATGGCATATGCATGGGTATCAGGGTATCGTCCTGGCAATGACGGTGACGGCCCTAAAAGACCTCGCCTGGACGGAAAAACTCTTTTATAAATACATATAATATTAGTCGAGTTTTTTTTTTTACTCTTTTCTTCTTCTTCTTCTTCTTTCTCTCAATTGCGTGCGTATTGTCGCACGGCCACTTGTCCATTAGTCCCCGTCCCAAATCGGCCCCATGTATTTCTCTCTACTCTGCTACTATAGAGTAGACGGCCGAGTATATATTCGGAGTATAATATAATGGGGCTAAATACACTTTGAGTGGGTGGTGGTTTTACATGGAGAGAGTAGATTTTTTTTTTATTTTCACGAGCTGCTGTGGATGTTGGCACCTGCTGCTGCTGCCGGCCCTTCTGTTTATTATCATTCACACACACACACACATTGTTATAGTGAACAGCTGAACCAACTTTTTGAGTCTGTCCCCGTGGTTCTCTCCTTTAGTTCGACACAATGTCCAACGGATCAAAATGTGCCGCCGACCCACCGTCCTACGCACGACAACTTGAACACGACAACTCCCGGTTATTTGATATATTCAATAAAGCAGATTGGATAAGGATAAAAAAATAAGAGGAAAAGATCACAATAAGAGGAGGCAAATAAATGTCCCAAGGACTTTGTGACGTCAATGTTCAGTGAAAATCGCGCTGCAATAAAGTTGTCAGGGTTGATCCATCCATGCAAGTCAGTCAATCAGTTTCACCTTTATTTCTACATACACACGTGTTTTTTGTGTGTGTAATCAGTTGCAGCAAGAACGTCCTCAGCAGAGTACTATTGCATTATGCATTACACACATATGATGATAGAAATAGTCATTCCTCACCCTTAGAATATAGCTTAATATTAATAAATGATAATAAATAAAAGGATGAGCAACTTTGTTATTTGATTCGATCGCATCACACCCACACCCAAAGTCTAACAGATTACACAACAAGCCGAGGCATCGCCACAGTCCATCAGATCGTCCCTAGAGGTTCGAACGCGCTATTCCAGTTTACGGGACTTGCTCTTTTATATAAATAAAAATATAAATACGGGCCGAGAAGTAGTGTGGAGGGCAACTGGGCAACACTTGAATGCGAGCTCAACACAGCACAAACGAGTATTTTCTTCACTCTATAATACCATCACCAACTGCACAGCACAGAGCAGCAGCCATAGTATAACTACATGAAAAACACATCGGGGAGGGACGGCAAATAGCTTAGGGTGTCTGTGTGTGTGTGTGTGTGTGTGTATATAATAAAAGCTGAAGAGTGGCGAGAGAAAAACAAAAAAAAAAAGAGGCTCAACAAAATAAAAGAGCCTCTATATGATGATCAGATAATAAAGAAAATAAAAAGGACCACAAAAACTAAATACAAAATAAGAAAAATAAATACTGCGCTTGTGTGTATTTATAGCATGGAGAGAGAGTGCTTTTATTTTGAGGCTTTGTGAAATAAGAAAGAAGAAAAGAAGAAGAAGAAGAAGAAGAAGAGATCGGGTAGTGGCTATAGTAAATTAGTGCCGTGAGCTTACACGCTTTTTCTTTAGACTTTCCTGTGGGATAGACACACAGTATCTACGAGGGAGAGAGAGAGAGCTAAAGGGCACTACCTATAAAAGTCAAAATGTTTCCGCTTTCCTGGCCATTTTGTCTTGCACTCACTCACTTTACTCCCTCCCCCATTATTGAGGGGGCCTGGAGTTAATGAGAAGTGTTTGAAAGTGTTTGAACGCCGCTAGAGAATGAAGGGGAACTAGACGGGGCTTTGAAGAGCAATTAACATCTTTAAATAGAACTGAAGGAGCCAAGGAATGAGGGACACAGAAGAGAGTGTAAAAGATAAGAGGCTATTTCAATCTCCTCTTGATCAGCCACAACAAACAGAAATCATAAACGACCCATCAAAGAATTTCAATAAAAAAATGAGTTTGACATTTTTTTTTTGCGCGCGCGCATCAAATTCAAACGTCTTTCCTTTTTTTAATAATAAAAGAATATCAACGAGGGTTGCATCACTACTCGAACGGACGATTCCCCGCCTGCGGCGAAATAAGTTATCACCTTCTTAGAAAGTGCTGGGCGCTAAGTTTTCTGTCTCGTCAATACAGACAGACACAAACGACGATTTCCATAATTGAATTTTTCAATGAAGAAATAAGGAATTCATCGAGAAAAACAGATTGAAAACTTTTGACAAATGGCATGGCATAAATAACTTAGTGTGTGTACTGCTGAATCAAATCTAACCGGCAGAGCTGTCCTTGTAGTATGTAGATATTTGTGTCTGTCGTGATTTTTCGCCGACTATCGCATAAGTTGAAAATTCATGGAAAATATACAAGTCGTCGTCGTCGACGTCACACAACGATGCCTATATTCATTGGTCTATTCCACTACCGAGAAAGGAAAAAAAAAACGGGAGGAAGGGGGAGAAACTTGCGCCAACTTGTCATCCGCACGAAAAGTTCGGCTGAATACGATGAGGGACGGCCAACGACGACATGTCATATCAATGCCGAAACGAACTTCAACCGTCCTCGTCTTCTTCTTCTGGCGTAGTACACATACAAAGATATGGTATATAGGCCCCTCCCATCACTCCTTTCTCTCTCTTTCTATGTATACATCATAATGCGATCAAATATTTTGAATCAAAGTTTATAAATGTCCAAAAACAAAACCAAAAAGAAATCACACACACACACACACACACACACACATAAAAGTTAGTCCAGAAGTGTGTCAAGAGAAAGAGAACTGAGAGCCAAATTGTTTAACAACCGGATAGGGAGCTGTTGTGTTATTATAGTCCAAGGCCCGAGAGAATCGTTTGGAAAACACGCGACCACGTCTATATCCTTTTGGCGTTGACTTAGACTCATCCTCGTCGTTTTGACAACAAAAATCAAATCAAATCAAATCAAAAGTCAAATAATAGAAAAAAAAATAAGATGACAAAACTCAAAAGGTCATAAATGAAAATTGATCAAATGAAAATCGGACTAGACTGTTGAAAATGATTGAAAAAAAAAAAAAAAAGCTTTGAGAAAATCGGTTCAAGTGATTTAAACTCAATGGTTTATTTACCCCGTCCGGTGTGTGTGGCTCATATTTACGAACGGGACAACAACCAAATAAATAACTTGGCGACTATAATAACAAGAATGTTCTAGTTAAATAGAATAAATCAAGTCAGGTATAAAAGCAGCTTGAAAACGTAAAGAGGGCGGACGTATAAAGAAAAAAGATTGTGTCCTTCAAACTTTTTGGATAGGCTATTGACGGAAAGAATCGACCGGCGCGGGTTTTTTTTCAAAAAAGTAACAAAAAAAGGAAATCCTTGTGTCAACGCCTTTGCAACTTTTTCTCTCATGCCTGATGCTCTGTAATCACGCGAGTTGCCGTCTACCAGTCATCGTGTCCCATGAGGATGATGAACAAAAGAGGACCACCATGATTAGAATAGTGTGTACATATCGTTTTCACCAAAAAAAAATGAGAAGAGAACTTGTACATCAATTAATAAAAGTTTTGTTTCCTTCCTTTATTTTACTTTGCAAATGGTTCCCTCCTTTTATTATGTGAAAACCATATAGAGAGACACTCGACTTTGCGACGTACTTCGTCTCGTTTTTGCTCATAAGGGGCATGTGATCAATCGATGACACATCGACAAGAGGATCGTTTGCACGGCACGTCCCAGGTCTTTTAGAGTTGTCCAGATGGAATATATATATAAAGAGAGAGAAGGTCGCTTGATATTCCGCACGAAAGCGAATCAGCTGTTGGGTTTTTCTTTTTTTCTTTTTTCTTGTGAGAGAAAAGGATTGCCGACGAACGGTGGAGGGAAAGGAGAACCCCGGAGCCTTTCCTGAAAGGGAACATGACGGAAAAAAAAAGGAAGAGACTAAAAAGAGAGAAGAGATAAAGAGCGGAGCCGTATTGCGGTTGCTGCTGCTGCTGCTGCTCCTGTGTATAGGTTGCGACGTAGTCAGAAACCGTCAGCCGAGATATAATGAATGATCGTATCCGCTAAATCTCGATCAATAAATGTAATGGCAGCTACACTATACATAAGGAGAGGGGTGGAAAGACGAAACTAGAAAAAGGAGTTGCTCTATATAGTGCGGGAATATCATCTACCATGTTCGGATCGTAACGCAACAAGAATAATACGGGAAAGTAAAAATAAGGGAGGCAACCGCCACTTTCTCATGGGCAAATTTGGATGGAATCAATCGATCGGTTGACATAACGATGCAGACATATCTGCACGTTAGAACCAGCAGCAATGAACATCAAAAGAATCTCAAATTATTTAGATATAAAGAGAGAGTAGTAAAACGTGGCGACGACTCGCGATCCTTTGCGTGTGGCGCATTTTGGATTTCTTTTTTTCTTTCCCGGGACCTTATTCTACGGGACGATCGATATTGGATGCGATGCTTCATCCGCACAAGCCAAACTTTTCTTATCTTTTTATCCGCGTTGCTGTGGGTTGACTCTCTCTCTTTCGCTGGGCTGCGATCAACTACATCTAAACCAATCGAATCCATCATTTAGACAACTTAAGCAACCCCTGCAGAAAAACGGGAAAATGAGCTAATTTTATTGAAAGGTTTTCCATCTACATATAGTTTCGTTTGAGAGTATATGTCGCTGACCTTTTTCTTTCGTCGATTTATTTTCTTACTTGTCGTCAGTGTCTACTATTTCTTAAAAAAAAAAGACGATTGACGCAAATAAAAAATGAAATTGCTTGATGTTGACCCGCCTACTCTGTTTTCCCCCCCCCCCCCAAATGTTTTTGATCCCCTTCCGGCTCATCCTTCAGAACCAAATAGAAAAAGACGAGGTCGATGTACGTCAACTAGTGTAATACTACAACGTATTACAAGTTTCGACCTTTTTGCCGTCGTCTCTCCTGTTTGCTCGATACCTTTTGTTGCCCCTATAGTCTCTTCTTTGAGTTTCTCAACGTTCTCTTATATTCCATTTCTCTCTCGTGCATGCCCCCTAGCTGCATGTTGTCGGAGATGAAAGAACAGCAATCTTCATAGAACCGGGACTCACCCCCCCCCCCCCCCTCCTATCCACTCCGTTGTGCGTGACGGACTGATGGATCTGTCGGAAACGCTCACAAAAACAAACAGTTTCCAACACCCATTGCTCTCTTCTAGTATATAGATAAGAGATCCATCTCATCGTCCCTCCTCCCACTACTCTTATTCTTCGTCCTCAGTTCTTATATATATAAATATAAAGCTATCCCACCAAGTCGTCGTCCTTCTTTTTCTCGGGCTTTTGATTAACTGCCATTCACTTCGTCTTAGTTCTGAGTTCGTTTCTTCTTTCTTCTTTATTTTTTCCCCTTTCCATCTCGTCAGCAGCTAACTCGTCCGCATGCGGAGGGACAGTCGCTAGCCTATTATTATTATTATTATTATCATCTCCTTCATTTGTTTCCTTTTTCTTGCTTAGTGTGTCTGTTTTTATTCGTATATCAATGCGCATGCTAAAGCGAAATAACCGACGCGTAATGATGGGGGTCGGGCGTGGACCGTAATAGCCGTCTGGTTCTTTACAGCACATACGTTTTGTCTTGTTCTTCCGCTCCGTGTCTATCCTAAACTAGTGAAATGCTGCTGCACCGTTGTGTCTGATCCATCATCAACCGCATCGTCTATATCTTTATTTCTCTCTTTTTCTCGGGCGCGGATAATTACATTATTTATAAGGAGTGAACCCGTGCGCTATATATGGGATCCGAAAAGAGGAAAATAAAAGGGAAACGTTTTATTGGTCTATCTACATCATGAAAAAAAAGAAAGAAAGAAAGAAAAATGTGTTCCTTTGCCATCAACATGCACGAATGCGAATCAAAGTTTTGTTCAGTTGACTCTCCGAGTTCATTCGGAGTCAAACTGTGTCAACCCTTTTACAGTATCTACTACGCCATAGTATAATATAGAACAAGGAAAAACATGGAAGGTGAAACACGTCAAGTCGAGAGTACGAATGAAGACAAAATGCCTATAAGGAACGACACACGGGATGGAAAGAGATACGAGCCAACCAGATGAAAGAGAACGGCCTCGATGGGGGGTTTTTTTTTTTGAGGACAAAAAAACAAGCGACAACAAAAATACAAAAATTCAAAAAGAGGATATGACGAAAAACAAGGGCAATCCAATATAGAGACGAGATCAAAGTCAAAAAAGCCATATAAAAAGTCTCGCAGACTTGTATAAATAATGTAAATGTTACACGGGTAACGGCCATTGTATACATGATCGCCGACTTTATATTTAAAATAAATAGAAAACAAATTTTACATTTTTGAAAATATTTTACTACTTAGACCACCGAATTTATTTATCACCAGCAGAAGAAATGTTATTATCAAGACTCTTGATTGCTATGCTGTTGCTTTGCCAATCAATCAATCCTAGTTATGGTCAGGCTGTTGAACGACACCACCGAACCGCCAGCTTCATCGAAGGGTTTTTTATCAGGTTTACAGTCTACGCCCATTTCAGCTGGTTACAACCCCATTATTCAATATAGAGAAAACCAGAGAAAACAGTCAAATCAAGCAGCGGATATCATAATACATAAGCTCTGTAAAATGGATGCCATTATTACGTGAAAGCCAATAGAAGTTGAATGCGTAATAATACACAAATATCAAAGAAAGAAATGAAAATCTGTACAAACAGAGACGATATCTGCATACGCTTATATTTATCACGCTCTGAATCGTCATGGTAAACGGCGTCTTGTGCACCGCATTTGACATCGTTGACAGAACCGGAAGAAGAACTATGCAGTCTCGCAGTCTATACTATAACTATGACGGCGGGGATCGTGCAGGACAAAAGCTAAGGGGGCAATTAGTGTAAGCACGGTGCCGTCTCTACATCAGTACATTTATATAATTAACAGCACCAGTGAGCATATGACGATGAAAACCTGACATCCAGCACCACCCCATTATAATGTGAATAACACATTATTCATCTGGCCACTGCGTTCTCTCAAAGCAAATAGATAATAAGATCACAACATTATATAAACCACACGTTGTTGCATTCAATAACTTTATATTGATGATATACTTCCTCAAGGTTTACACTGTAGTAGTACGGTAGTCAGCTCGGTTTCGCAGTCTATGCGTAAATGATGTCATACGAGAGACGAATTTCAAATATAACGAGCACTTTGTTCGTTCCGTCGGGTTTTATACTTTTGCGTTAACATTGAGCGACAGTGCAGCTTCTCGTTGGCGTATAGCTTCAAAAAATCAAGATTGAAATGAGCTGATGATTCCACCAAGAGCCAAAATATACAATTAACCTGAGTTTACATTCTAAATTGGGACTGTTGATACGCTATTTACAACAGAAGACAAGTTGTTTGAAGAATGTGTCCTTAATAATGAACGTCAAAGCGCAGATTGGACCATTTTACTTGCTGCCAGTCGCTTTTATTAATGCATCCCGCAAGAGTCGAGAGTGAAGGTTTTTTTACCCTCTCTCAAGGGGGGAGGGGAAGCTTACGTTTTAAATATTTGAATTAATGGGAAACATTGATCAAATAATCGTACGAAAGCCTTCATGTCTTATTCTCTATAAGCTTTATATATCCTATCATGCTACTTTTCCACAGATCATCTGTTATAATGTATGTGATAGTTTTCGACAAAGACCTTGTATATATCTCCATACGTCGATGGAATTGCATTATTTACGCCGCCAGGCTTGTTATCTTGCAGACGGGCGGCGGCACGGAACATTGATTTTTCCGTCAAGATTCAAAGCTCTTCTATACACAGCAGAGCACCTTATAGTGTGTAGTCAGGGGGGTAAACACTAAACAGGGAATGTTATTATATATATTTTTTATTCATTCACTGTCACAAGTATGTGTGCTATCTTGTTTGCCACTCGTATACTACTAAAGTTCAGCGAGAGTCAAACCAATTTGCGGAACTGAAATTGAGTTTCATTGTTGTGCGTGTTCACTGACCAGCACAAGAGACTCTCTTTCAAGTCAAAATAAATAGAATAAAATGTCGTCGTTCTAACTGTGCTAAATGGCTATTTGCTTTGATCGATTGAGAACAAAATGACAGCAAGTTCAATAAATAAAACTCAACAAACAAACAAAACAAAATACCACTACGCGTCGTAATTGTTTGCGTTTCAAATGAACCTGAAGAATGAAAAAGGGACACACAGTATTACTGGAGGATTACGATTGACGTGACCGACAAGACTATTATATAAACTATGCTACTATACGAACACATACAACATTTTGCCTCCATCCGCGCGGGGTCTAAACAGTTTGATATTTTATCGGTTTAAAATATTCACATGGGGATTTTGCGCTCCTCCTGCGTGTTGCATAGCTGTGTACGTATATAGATGAACGTTATTTCATCCCGATACGACCAGCAGCATCAGATCGAGTAGATGGGACTATAGTACACGTTTGACATCTTTTGATCTGCCATCCTTGAGACGTAGGAGATGCAACGACGTTATACTCGGTACTTAATACAGTCGCCGCAATACTCACGAAGTATGCCATTTCGTGTCTTGGAGCCGGGCAATAGCACAGCACACAAGCAGAATATAAGGTAACGTGTATAATGTATATACAGCAGTGCTGCTGGCCGGTACTGGAGAATTGATCTGAACATTTTCTCGTGACGCAGTGTACCGCGAAACCAGTCAGAACCGCCGACAACTCGCGATCATCACTGAATATCACATGAACCACAAGCCCGTCAGCGGTTCTCAAGCTAAATGAAAGAGACTAAGCCTTAGACGCAATGGACGTCACTGTTCAAACCCCAACCCAGCACCTACCCAGCTGCCCGTCCTAAAGTTGCGCCCAGTGTATATATAAATAGAGTACGTGCTTTTCCCTTTCTGCCATGTATCAAATATATTCGACTGCGTCTTAATGAAGCCGCACTCATCAACTAGGACTACACACATGGCGTGTATATGTATATATTTACGGTTGAAAATCATTCATAAACTCGCGAAAAGTCGGCCAACATCTTCTTCCTTTTTTTTGGGGGGGGGGGTGTTTCTTCATTTTAACTTGAAATGATGTTAGACACAAGGATCGAAAATCTGATACGCTCTCTCTCTCTCTCTCTCGGCATTAATATAGAAGAACAAAGCTAATTTCGTGTTGTTGGTAGTATAGTGAATTTCTTGGTTGTTTTTTTTCTTTAAAAAAATGTTGTTAGTTACCGTGACGTTATTGAACTCGTAATATCCCCGGCGCCTCCAAGATACAAGAAAAAGAACAACTATATAAGATGTTTGGATGGTCTTTCGTTTCTAATAATCACGTCGCTGGGATATTTAAAAAAGATAATAATAACTAACATTTATGTAAGATACCTTGATCGTGCGCTCTTTTATCTTTCGATAAGATCTGCCGTCTAATTTCCGAGGATGATTTTCTCCTTTCCCCTCAAAAAACTCTTGTATCGTCTCTTATCACATTCGTTTTTCACTTTGCCTTTGAAAATGTACCGACGCAAACGAGAAAGTCGTCCGATAATGTCAGGAAATGAAGAGTGTCGAGTTGGTTCCAGCTGCTGTGCGACGCCAACGCCGTCAAAGTCTATAGGCATTGACGTCGCACTGGCAATCCGTGAAACAAGATTATAGCTGGCACCTCCGCCCTTTCTCTGGATGCTCTCGATCCCCTTGCGGCTCATTCGCATAACGATTATTTTGCGCGGATTAAAGGCTCAATCCAACACTCGCTCGTCGAGCGTTCCCAGCATACTATACACACAATACTATATACCAGCAGCAGTGCTGGTTAAGTCCCTATAAATATATGCGCGTAATTGGCGAAAGAAAAATCGATGATATTATCATTAGATTTCCTTTCTGAGTTTCTCTTTTTTTTCTTTTCAATAAAAATATATTTTCTTATTCTTTTATTTGACGTTTTTGGAAGAGCGTCGGCAAATTGGGATACTACACGTGTCGATGCAATTTTCTCCGATGGAAAAATAGATTTTTGTTTTTTTTCGAGTGTAAATGTGTTGATCTGGGGAGTTGAAGGTTGTACTATATTTCTCGCTGCCATCAGACGCCGCTCGGGGTTTTTTTTTTTCTCTCTCTCTCTGATGTTATCGTTACTTAACGACAAGTGGTTGCCTGTGTTTAGCCATTGGATAGAGCTCTTTCCATCACATACATCTCCTCCACACAACAACAAAAACAAAAAATAAAGGCCTTTTTTTTTCCTTGTTTACTTTTTTTTTTCTATTGTTTTCTATCGTTCTTTTGTTTGTTTTTTCTAACTCTTCTCACCCTTCTCCTTTTTATTCCGACATACACAAACAGCAAACATATCCGCTGCTTCCACCTCTAACGCCTCTACATACACACATAGTTAACTACATATATATTTATATTCCGCAAAAGCCTTTCCATTTTTTTTTTTCTTTCACTTTTTACTCTGCCGCTGTCGCTGATGATGGGAAATAGAAACCCTTATTTCATTTCTTCCGGGCGAAGAACGCAACGGAACTGAAACCAACGAGAGGAGGTTACACACCCATAACATGTTCATCTTGTTGTTGTTGTTGGGTCGCCTAAAGATGGAGGGGGGGGGGGGAGAGTAACGGCATGGATAAGGAATGATGTTAGAATATAAGGAGTTCAGCGTGTGCTGGGGCTATCTAGGCAAGAGAAAAGCAATCATTTTTTTTTCTTCTTTCTTTCCTTTAAATTAGCTATCCGGAACTCGATGTTACATGTGTGTGCTGTGTGCCATATCGATCCGTTAGAGACGGACGAGTTAAGGTCTGCTACAGAATTCCTTTCGCTCTCCCAAGCCCATTCCAGCCCACCAATCAATCTGATGATGACGAGCAAACGAACGAGAAAAAAAAGGAAACAAGTCGAAGAATTCTTTCGTCATCTGGAAAGAGAGAGAGAACTCGAATACGATTCGAGTTCCTTCCACTCATTTCTCGTCTAAACTGATTTCGAAACGGAGAGGTTGATGGCAATCGATTCAAGCGTTCACAAGGACATAATATATGGAACGGTGTTTCGTTCGGGACGCGCTACAACTCCCAAACATGAAGCTCAGACAAATTATTTCACGCTGAGACGATTTCAATCTGGAATAAATAAAAAAAATTCTTCAATAAGTCATCACATCGTCCATTTCTTTCTTTCTATTTTTTTTTTAAAAGAGAAATTTCCTCTTCATTTTCCACATCAACTCTTGGAATAACTATGACACCACTCCACGCTCAAAAGTATTGTTGTGTTTTCATTTTTTCCCACCCACCCATCATCCAAGATTTCTTAATATTGAAATGAAGACGATGGGCTTTAGTATATGAAAAGCTGCGTACGCGACATTATCTGACGACATTGATGGATCATCCTGTTGTTGTGTATAAATCTACGAATAAACTATAAAAAAAAAAAAATAACTAACTATTACTTCGTTTACAGAATGATACTGCTATGTATAGATAAAATAGATATGTGCAGTTTTGAGATGCTATATGGTGATGTATAGAAAACTGAATGAAAGATTTGCTCTCTAGTACTCCGGCGTTTGGCTCCGGCTGGCTGGTTGGATGGATGGATGGAAAAGAAAAGCCTATAGCAGCCAAAGACAACCTTTATTTTATTTTTTTTGAAGAAGAAGGAATAGGAGCCCTGCATTCTTAGACGTTGTCCTTTACGACGATTTTCGTCAGTCATAAAGAGTTCTCTTACTACTTCCGCAAGACTTGGTTCCTATATAGTAAAAAATCCCAACGATTTTGCCTTAACTCTCTTATCTATCCATCTCTCTCTCTATTTGCCCATTTATTTTTTGTTCCCTAGCCATCCCGCATATAGATACATAGATATCGCAAGAAAGAAAGATAGAAAGAGTACAGATGAACGGAAAGAGCCAGCGAGAGAGGGCCTTTGTATTTGTTGCTGCTGGCGCATCATCCGCCGATTCAGCAAGTCGTTCAAAATCCACTCGAGTCATGTATAATCAGATCCAGTTTCCGCAGTTACAGAAAGAGAGAGAAGGGGAAAACGTCAATGCAACGGGAGAATATAACCAGTTCTTCTACCCAAAAAAGAAATCCAACACAGCAGAGAGACAGAGTAAAAACAGAGAAAGAGTCTTCAGTCTATTCCCAAAGTATTTCTTGTCCCTATATATGATGATACTCCGAAAAAGCCATCAAAGTCGTCGTTTTCATGATCCATTTCCCCGACCAGTTTGTTGTTATATATACCTTATACTACACCAGCTAGTCGGATAGAGTTGAGATCATAGAGTCTATATACCAATAAATCGACTCAACGGTAGTTCTCCCTTCCCCTGTACCTACTAAAAAACGAAATTTGCATATCCTAAAAGAATAAAAAAATGACGTTCTTGCGGGAAAAGAAAAATAAATAAAAAGAAAAATAGAAGATGGTTGGCGCCATGACATGTGATTGATCGATACTAGCACATCGTCTGACTTTCCTGCTGCACAGAGTTTTTTTTTTTTTTTTAAGAAGTCCCAAACTATCCGTGTGATGTAGTCAATTATCCGTGAACGAAATACACGGCCAACCTGGGAATCACCACCAGGAAGTCGAGACGAATCGCACGTGCAAATAAGTATACCAAGATACACTCCATCCTGGTTATATATTCGTTACCTTTATAAGGAAAGTACGAGCAGGAGCAGCTATCAATGTCTAATATAAGTCGCGAGTTTGACAACATGATATTGAGAGACGCAAAACTTTTGAAACCTTTTAGCAGCGTCTTCTTTTTCCTCCCTTTTTTTATGGGTCTGCTGCTCTTATTTGATTTACTTTCGGTGTGGCGGAAAAGTAAACATTCGAAAAAACCCAGTGAGTTGCTGGGATGCTGCTGGATAGTATAGTTGGCCAGCATCACAGTTCGTCTATACAAGAGTTGCGTGGGAGAAAGAAAGACACACACATAGAGAAAAAGAAAAAAAAAGACCGCACAAGGTTTATATACATAGTCTATTGGAAATCCATTCCGGCGGCCGCATTGGAAAACACTTGAGCTGAATATAATCAAGTAAAAGGAACAGAGAAAAGAATAGTCCACTTGGACATACTTTAGCCAAAAACCTCGAGCCAAAAGTATAAAAGATTCTAAAGGAAAACAAGACAGAGTTTTCAATTGAATTTGGGACGGCCAAAATAAAGTAAACGTTCTAGTCTTGAAAAAAACACTGAGCAAACACCAGCAAAGAAGGGTGGGATTTTTAAAAGGAAAGGAACGATCCTTAAAAAGAAAAGAGCTGGGATAACCGCAACAAAAGCGAAATGAATTCCGGAGCCAGCAGCAGCTCTCTGATGGCCGACATGGATTAGCTGCGTGTTGAAAAGAAAAAAAAAACTAAAAAGCTCCGTTCCTTTTAATCGCCGGGCACCATAAATGCTGGAAACCACAGGCGAATGTATATACCCACAAGAGCAATCGGTAGACAGGGAAACGGCCCCCGTTGCCCAGGATATGACGGTCACAAAAAGAAACCAACACGAAACAACATCGGGAGACCCGCAATGTTTTTGGCGAGGTTATCCAAAGACGGAAAACGAATAGCGAAGGCTGTACACTTTGATACCGACAAACGACAAGTCAAACTGCTGCTGCTAACTTCTACTAGTTGTACTACTGTATTAATTCCTCTATAGTGAATCTATTCGTATAGACTTACTTTGCCCTATCTGTCTATTATGCCGTCATCTTCAATTTGTCACCGCAACAGTCTCCATGGAATAGTTTCGTGAAGAAATTTTTCAACGAATAAAAACTTAAAAAAAAAGGAAGATTTTATTTGGCAAGTGAAGAACTGAAGCTTTTAAAGACATCAACCTTGGTAGATGTCTCGACTTCTAGTTCTTTTAAAAAATAATTTACACATCAGCCGAGAAAGAAAAAATCGATAAAGTTCTAGGTTCTTTTCAAGAATTTATATATTTTTTTTGCCTTGCCACCTATCAACGAATATATATTTACGGTAAACATCGCGATGGGATACGCGACGACAATAGGTTCCAATGTACCCTAGCAACTTTTTTGGGGATGGGATATACAATCGACGATGGATGTGCTTTTCTTCTTCTATCTTTTTTCCTGGCTTGGGAAGGTTTGTTTGTTTGGTCTTATTCTGTCTAAAGCATAGAATTGTTCAAGAGAGAAATGTTTTGTATGCGGAAAAACTCCCATCGGAAGTGTTCAAGAACGGGTGGGTTACTAAGGTTCGCAAAAGACTGCACACATCTCTCTACTCTACGCTGCTACTGCAAAGAGAGGAACAAGAAGGACCTCGTTTCCGATTCTTTTTGCTTCTCTTTTTCTTGGCACGACGTTGCTGCCCCCCTACCAATCTTCCCAACGTGCTCACAATATCGACGACATGCACAAGACCCGCTCAGTTGTCGTCGCATAGCTCACAGAGTTACACGGGAACCATTTTTCTCTCTCTTGTTTTCCTTCATCATTTCCTCCTTCTCTTGCTGCACCATCATTCGTTCAATAAATGTATACTATGCCTCCTCAATTCCTTGGATGCTAGATTCTCGTGTCATTTTGTTTGTCTTTTCTTTTTATTATTATTTATGGATGACATTGTTGTCGTCGTTCAAAGAACGGCCGCTATACCCAAACGCAACTCTCCTTTGACTGCTCTTCAAAGAGATCTTGATGATCGAAGACATGGACGTTCGTGAATCATTCAATTCCGAAAGACGCAATGCCGTTCACTATAGGCAAGAGCCTTGGCTTTACATTCAATGTTTTTAATAGTAAGCTGATAATATAAAAGACACCACCACTATATAGCAAGGAGCAGCAGAGGAGGAATCAATAAAATTGTTGGGATCGAGGAGGAAAGGACGTCGACGACGTAGAAGAAGAAGACAACAAGAAGAAAAAAAGATTGATGAATTTTCATCACGCTCAGAGACACAGACGAAGAGTGACGGGGGATTCATGGACAGCGACAAGATGTTCAATCAAGAGGTTGTGTCACTCTGCCTCTATATGCATAGGCAAGTAGCTTCTCGTTTGATTCACAAAAATAAGAGGAGAAAATGCTGTCCTCATTAAAGAATCAATAAAGACAACAAAAAAAAAGGAGCGGAGGACCTTATACGGCGAGGATGAGGATCGTCTCCTTGTTGATTGACGATTCATTTGTTTTTCTACGTCGGAATTTGTCGAGAGATATACTTGAGAGAGCAGACTTGACTAGATAGGATAGCATCAGCAGTAGTGTTTGATGCAGTTTGATTGTCATTAGCCATGTTGGTAGTTGACATCTCGTTATAGCAGCGAATCATCTCAACAAAGCGCGAGAAGAATCGTTTCCTTCCTCTTTGCCCCCCTCCTGCATGGTGCGCTGTTTGATCCACTGACTTCCTGACTATATCCTCGCCCGATTCAGCGAAACTTGACTAATTCAAGGGCCAAAGTTTGTGGGAAACAGCGACACTAGTACCAGCAGCCGACTTTGCAAACAAACAAGGGCAAAAAAGGAGAGAAAAAACTCACGGGGCACGATCGATCTAATACTTGGATGAGAAGACTCCCTCTCTTGGCACGTGTCCGAATGACAATGGGCGAATGAGAGAAACGCTTATTCTTATTCACCTTGGCTAGTTCTAGATCTGAATGAACAAAATAAATACAAACCCAATCATCGTTACCGATTGCGCTGCGTTCGGCTGCGTTTCGGGTCACGGCTATTTTTCTTTATTTTCACTCCACCCTATCTTCTATATCTTCTATACTATAATATATAAGGCGGTCCCACACTCTCTAGTGTTGCCTCTCATGTCTCCACCAATTTCTTTCCCCCCTTCATCCATTATAGTTTATTTTCCCCTCCACTGTTTGTTGTGCACTTACATATAAAAGTTATTACTATTCTATTGAGGCGTTGGGGGGGGCCAAGACCAAATCTCTTTACGCCTACACCCTACCTTATCAGACGATCCTGCCACTTATATAATAAGATGGTTGGAGGCTCCTCGAGCGCAAGACGATGCAGACACCGAGTAAGTGGTCGTCATCAACAACAGAAAAAGTTGGGGAGGGTTTACGTGGCCCAATCAATGTCCGTTTGCGTGCTCATCATTCCTTACCCGGCAACTCATATATATATATTTATTACATATATATAACCTTCCCATTTTGTGTGTCTGGCGAGAAATATGAGACAGCTTTCTCGTTCCGAGTCTGGCACAATAGCGACGAGACGAAATATTATCCGAGAAGAGATATTTGATTGTCCGTAAATAAACGTTTGATCTGAGATGTAAGGAACAAATAGATTTCAATCAAGTTACTGCACAGTAGATACAAGTAGATCACTACAACCCAACCAGAAATAATTCAGATGGTATCAATTACTCAATTCAACAGTTACACCGAGAAAACAACAAAAAAAAGAAAACCCGAACAAAACCTTATTTAGCATACGGCGGTTTTATCAAGGCTGCCCCTTCCTTGGCTTCAAAGAACGTATACGACAGCGTGATCGATTCGATATTTTCCATTCGCGGGTCTTCACCGAAATCGGGGTCGATATAGAAAAAGACTGGCATGTCGACCTTATATCAAATATAGGCGTGTAAGTGATTGTGTGTGAATAAAGATTGTAAAAACAAAAGAAAAACTAACCTGTTCATTTGGGTTGAGACGCTGTTCCTCAAAACAAAAACATTGAATCTTGTTGAAATACTGCCCAGCCTCAAAGGGCACAACATTGTAGGTGCTGACTCCATCGATGGGTCTAGAAGTCCTGTTTGTGGCAGTGTAGAAAGCCAAAGCTGTTTCTCCAAGAGCAACCTGTAGGAAAATGCTATTGTTTTTCGAAATATCTTAACTAAAAGTAAAGATAAACTATATACTTTAAGCTCAGACTGTTGAGGCTTGAAATCCCATGTGAGGCTTGATGATGTGTCAGCATTAAACCTGATCAATTCAAATCCAAAATCAGAAAGAATTACAAAATGAAAATAGGGACAGGACAGATATACCTGATTTTTATGATCCGCTCACGGTTAGGCACAATTTTCTCGAGACCTTCAGCATTGTGAGTAGACGATGTTGTACCTCCATAGCTGTAGGACTGAAAACAATTTAAATTAAGAGCCTCAGAAATACCAAAAAACAGAAAAAAAACACCTGTACCTGGCAAAACAACCTATAAAGAGGTACTGCTGCATAACTCAGACCACCAACAAGAACCCCAAGTGCAACTACATAATAAACAGTCGACCGGCTTTTCTGTCCAACGTGATATCCATTTTTATTGTTTTTACAGTATCGGCTTGTGGTGAATGATCTAAAGAGCCAGTTAACATTATAAACATCTTTACTTGTAAACCATTGCGAATTGGCTGATCGACAAATTACAGGCTTTGCTAATCTTGAAGTCAAAGTTACTACCCGAATTAGCATTGTTACGTCAACTGAAATGAGAAATTTTGGTAAATATTTTTCATAGCAGACGAAATATGAACGAGACGAAATTATGTCGATTAATGCCATCTAGTGGTACAATTAAAAAGCGGATGGATCGAGAGTGGTGATCGGAAATGAGGGAAAAAAAAAAATGCTTGATTAAAAAAAAATTCAAACCCCGGTAAAGAGAGTGTACAACAGCATTAGAAGTAACGTGAAATTCACAACTATCAGTCGCGCCTATAAGCAATCTATCCTCATGCCTAGACCGTGATGGAAAAGGAAAAGTGAAGGAATTATAGAAAAAGAGATTTTCCTTTCCCATGATGATGGCGCCCAGGGAGGCGAGGATGATAATGAAGAAATCCAACGCCTGATTGGATGGTTAACATTAAGTTTACATAATAATTTGCGCTTTTTTTCTAATTTTTCGATGAGGATTGTAAGGGTATGTCTAATAGTAAAAAAAAAATGTAGAAATTTTCCCATTATTTGTTAACCCGAAAATCAATGGATTCTTATCATTACGTAAAGCAATAAAAATATGGAACCTAAATGCTGGCATCCCTAGCGGGTTGCAAGGCTCCCGTAGGTTTCCCATTTTTAAATTTGTAGAATCCTACAGACATGTTCAATTTTGAAACTAAACAATTAGTTCACAGGATAACATTTTGAATTTGATTTCTTTAAGTATTTTATACCCCAGATCTCCTTCCAAATGATATAATTGACAAATAATGGTTCTGGGGCATACTACGGGACCCAAATTGAACTATATCATTGCCATTGTGTTTGTACGGGCTATAACATAATCACAAAATAAAAATTTTCTTCCTGAAGGAGGCGTTGAAACCCAGTCAATCAACTTTTTGATTTTATTAAAACTATGTGAAATACAGCGGTAACCATGTCCATTAGTCCAGAATATATTGTACAGGTATAAGACTACCCATAATACCCATTTTAAAATTTGTGGTATCCCAGAAACATGTTTTTAAATGTACAATCCACTAGAATAACACATTTCCTTATTTTTTGAGCTATTTTAAGACGACTGTATGCAATCTGATAGAAAAATCATTTGTAGTTTCTTAGATACGGGTCTTCAAAGGAAAAACAAATTTCATCATTGGGGTACAAAACATATAAATACGGGGTATAATACATGCTTAAAAACTGCATTTTCTTTCTGAGGTATCGTTAACCCAATTAATCAAGTTTTGATTTTACATATACTTTGTACAATTCAGGAGTAACCAATGCTTCAGAATACAATGTACAGCTAAAAAATTAGCCATAAAACGCATTTGGAAACTTCTGGAATCATACAAACATGTTTTAATTTTGAAACTTAACAATTAGTTCACAGGATAACATTTTGAATTTGAATTCTGTAAGTCTTTTTTTACCGCAGACCTCCTTACAAATGATATAATTGACAAATAATGGTTCTGGGGCATACTACGGGACCCAAGTACACCAACCATAGAAAAAAATCTGATTATATCATAGCCATTGTGTTTATAAGCTATGCGAAGCTATGCCAGAATCCAAATTTCAATGTTTTTGAGTTTTCACCATAACTAACGATCAAAAGTTTACAAAAAAATAATGTCGGGTAGAACAGCCAATCTTAAAGCTTTGATGAAAGTTTCGTTGAAATTCATAAGTTAGTTATTGAGAAAAAATTTGCAAACTTTTTCATTGAAATCGAGACCAGGGAGTTTTGTATTTTCGATTTTTTTATATGAATATAAATGGTATCCTTGACAAATAATGGTTCTGGGGCATACTCGGGGACCCTAGTACACCAACCATAGAAAAAAATTGGAAGATACCATAGCCATTGTGTTTATACGGGCTGTAACATAAGCGCAAAATAAAAATGTTCTTCCTGAGGGCGGCATTGAATCCCAGTCAATCAACATTTTGATTTTATTAATACTTTGTACAATCCAGGAGTAACAATTAGTCCAGAATATATTGTATATGTATTAGACTACCTATAATAACCATTTTAAAGTTTTTGGAATCATACAAACATGTTCAATTTTGAAACTAAACAATTAGTTCACAGGATTACATTTTTCATTTGATTTTTGCAAGTCTTTTTTACCCTAGGCCTCCTTGTAAATGGTATCCTTGACAAATAATGGTTCTGGGGCATATTAGGGGACCCTAGTACACCAACCATAGAAAAAAATTGGAAGATACCATAGCCATTGTGTTTATACGGGCTGTAACATAAGCGCAAAATAAAAATGTTCTTCCTGAGGGCGGCATTGAATCCCAGTCAATCAACTTTTTGATTTTATTAATACTTTGTACAATCCAGGAGTAACAATTAGTCCAGAATATATTGTATATGTATTAGACTACCTATAATAACCATTTTAAAGTTTTTGGAATCATACAAACATGTTTAATTTTGAAACTAAACATTTAGTTCACAGGATTACATTTTTCTTTTGATTTCTTTAAGTCTTTTTTACCCTAGGCCTCCTTGTAAATGGTATCCTTGACAAATAATGGTTCTGGGGCATACTACGGGACCCTAGTACACCAACCATAGAAAAAAATTGGAAGATACCATAGCCATTGTGTTTATACGGGCTGTAACATAAGCGCAAAATAAAAATGTTCTTCCTGAGGGCGGCATTGAATCCCAGTCAATCAACTTTTTGATTTTATTAATACTTTGTACAATCCAGGAGTAACAATTAGTCCAGAATATATTGTATATGTATTAGACTACCTATAATAACCATTTTAAAGTTTTTGGAATCATACAAACATGTTCAATTTTGAAACTAAACAATTAGTTCAGCAGGATTACATTTTTCATTTGATTTCTTTAAGTCTTTTTTACCCTAGGCCTCCTTGTAAATGGTATCCTTGACAAATAATGGTTCTGGGGCATACTACGGGACCCTAGTACACCAACCATAGAAAAAAATTGGAAGATACCATAGCCATTGTGTTTATACGGGCTGTAACATAAGCGCAAAATAAAAATGTTCTTCCTGAGGGCGGCATTGAATCCCAGTCAATCAACTTTTTGATTTTATTAATACTTTGTACAATCCAGGAGTAACAATTAGTCCAGAATATATTGTATATGTATTAGACTACCTATAATAACCATTTTAAAGTTTTTGGAATCATACAAACATGTTCAATTTTGAAACTAAACAATTTAGTTCGCAGGATTACATTTTTCATTTGATTTCTTTAAGTCTTTTTTACCCTAGGCCTCCTTGTAAATGGTATCCTTGACAAATAATGGTTCTGGGGCATACTACGGGACCCTAGTACACCAACCATAGAAAAAAATTGGAAGATACCATAGCCATTGTGTTTATACGGGCTGTAACATAAGCGCAAAATAAAAATGTTCTTCCTGAGGGCGGCATTGAATCCCAGTCAATCAACTTTTTGATTTTATTAATACTTTGTACAATCCAGGAGTAACAATTAGTCCAGAATATATTGTATATGTATTAGACTACCTATAATAACCATTTTAAAGTTTTTGGAATCATACAAACATGTTCAATTTTGAAACTAAACAATTTAGTTCGCAGGATTACATTTTTCATTTGATTTCTTTAATTCTTTTTTACCCTAGGCCTCCTTGTAAATGGTATCCTTGACAAATAATGGTTCTGGGGCATACTAGGGAACCCTAGTACACCAACCATAGAAAAAAATTGGAAGATACCATAGCCATTGTGTTTATACGGGCTGTAACATAAGCGCAAAATAAAAATGTTCTTCCTGAGGGCGGCATTGAATCCCAGTCAATCAACTTTTTGATTTTATTAATACTTTGTACAATCCAGGAGTAACAATTAGTCCAGAATATATTGTAGTATGTATTAGAACTACCTATAATAACCATTTTAAAGTTTTTGGAATCATACAAACATGTTCAATTTTGAAACTAAACATTTAGTTCGCAGGATTACATTTTTCATTTGATTTCTTTAAGTCTTTTTTACCCTAGGCCTCCTTGTAAATGGTATCCTTGACAAATAATGGTTCTGGGGCATACTACGGGGACCCTAGTACACCAACCATAGAAAAAAATTGGAAGATACCATAGCCATTGTGTTTATACGGGCTGTAACATAAGCGCAAAATAAAAATGTTCTTCCTGAGGGCGGCATTGAATCCCAGTCAATCAACTTTTTGATTTTATTAATACTTTGTACAATCCAGGAGTAACAATTAGTCCAGAATATATTGTATATGTATTAGACTACCTATAATAACCATTTTAAAGTTTTTGGAATCATACAAACATGTTCAATTTTGAAACTAAACATTTAGTTCGCAGGATTACATTTTTCATTTGATTTCTTTAATTCTTTTTTACCCTAGGCCTCCTTGTAAATGGTATCTTTGACAAATAATGGTTCTGGGGCATACTAGGGGACCCTAGTACACCAACCATAGAACAAAATTGGAAGATACCATAGCCATTGTGTTTATACGGGCTGTAACATAAGCGCAAAATAAAAATGTTCTTTCTGAGGGCGGCATTGAATCCCAGTCCAATCAACTTTTTGATTTTATTAATACTTTGTACAATCCAGGAGTAACAATTAGTCCAGAATATATTGTATATGTATTAGACTACCTATAATAACCATTTTAAAGTTTTTGGAATCATACAAACATGTTCCAATTTTGAAACTAAACATTAGTTCGCAGGATTACATTTTTCATTTGATTTCTTTAAGTCTTTTTTACCCTAGGCCTCCTTGTAAATGGTATCCTTGACAAATAATGGTTCTGGGGCATACTAGGGGACCCTAGTACACCAACCATAGAAAAAAATTGGAAGATACCATAAGCCATTGTGTTTATACGGGCTGTAACATAAGCGCAAAATAAAAATGTTCTTCCTGAGGGCGGCATTGAATCCCAGTCAATCAACTTTTTGATTTTATTAATACTTTGTACAATCCAGGAGTAACAATTAGTCCAGAATATATTGTATATGTATTAGACTACCTATAATAACCATTTTAAAGTTTTTGGAATCATACAAACATGTTCAATTTTGAAACTAAACATTTAGTTCAGCAGGATTACATTTTTCATTTGATTTCTTTAAGTCTTTTTTACCCTAGGCCTCCTTGTAAATGGTATCCTTGACAAATAATGGTTCTGGGGCATACTAGGGGACCCTAGTACACCAACCATAGAAAAAAATTGGAAGATACCATAGCCATTGTGTTTATACGGGCTGTAACATAAGCGCAAAATAAAAATGTTCTTCCTGAGGGCGGCATTGAATCCCAGTCAATCAACTTTTTGATTTTATTAATACTTTGTACAATCCAGGAGTAACAATTAGTCCAGAATATATTGTATATGTATTAGACTACCTATAATAACCATTTTAAAGTTTTTGGAATCATACAAACATGTTCAATTTTGAAACTAAACATTTAGTTCAGCAGGATTACATTTTTCATTTGATTTCTTTAAGTCTTTTTTACCCTAAGCCTCCTTGTAAATGGTATCCTTGACAAATAATGGTTCTGGGGCATACTAGGGAACCCTAGTACACCAACCATAGAAAAAAATTGGAAGATACCATAGCCATTGTGTTTATACGGGCTGTAACATAAGCGCAAAATAAAAATGTTCTTCCTGAGGGCGGCATTGAATCCCAGTCAATCAACTTTTTGATTTTATTAATACTTTGTACAATCCAGGAGTAACAATTAGTCCAGAATATATTGTATATGTATTAGAACTACCTATAATAACCATTTTAAAGTTTTTGGAATCATACAAACATGTTCAATTTTGAAACTAAACATTTAGTTCGCAGGATTACATTTTTCATTTGATTTCTTTAATTCTTTTTTACCCTAGGCCTCCTTGTAAATGGTATCCTTGACAAATAATGGTTCTGGGGCATACTACGGGACCCTAGTACACCAACCATAGAACAAAATTGGAAGATACCATAGCCATTGTGTTTATACGGGCTGTAACATAAGCGCAAAATAAAAATGTTCTTTCCTGAGGGCGGCATTGAATCCCAGTCAATCAACTTTTTGATTTTATTAATACTTTGTACAATCCAGGAGTAACAATTAGTCCAGAATATATTGTATATGTATTAGACTACCTATAATAACCATTTTAAAGTTTTTGGAATCATACAAACATGTTCCAATTTTGAAACTAAACATTTAGTTCGCAGGATTACATTTTTCATTTGATTTCTTTAAGTCTTTTTTACTCTAGGCCTCCTTGTAAATGGTATCCTTGACAAATAATGGTTCTGGGGCATACTAGGGGAACCCTAGTACACCAACCATAGAAAAAAATTGGAAGATACCATAAGCCATTGTGTTTATACGGGCTGTAACATAAGCGCAAAATAAAAATGTTCTTCCTGAGGGCGGCATTGAATCCCAGTCAATCAACTTTTTGATTTTATTAATACTTTGTACAATCCAGGAGTAACAATTAGTCCAGAATATATTGTATATGTATTAGACTACCTATAATAACCATTTTAAAGTTTTTGGAATCATACAAACATGTTCAATTTTGAAACTAAACAATTAGTTCACAGGATTACATTTTTCATTTGATTTTTGCAAGTCTTTTTTACCCTAGGCCTCCTTGTAAATGGTATCCTTGACAAATAATGGTTCTGGGGCATACTAGGGGACCCTAGTACACCAACCATAGAAAAAAATTGGAAGATACCATAGCCATTGTGTTTATACGGGCTGTAACATAAGCGCAAAATAAAAATGTTCTTCCTGAGGGCGGCATTGAATCCCAGTCAATCAACTTTTTGATTTTATTAATACTTTGTACAATCCAGGAGTAACAATTAGTCCAGAATATATTGTATATGTATTAGACTACCTATAATAACCATTTTAAAGTTTTTGGAATCATACAAACATGTTCAATTTTGAAACTAAACAATTTAGTTCGCAGGATTACATTTTTCATTTGATTTCTTTAATTCTTTTTTACCCTAGGCCTCCTTGTAAATGGTATCCTTGACAAATAATGGTTCTGGGGCATACTAGGGGACCCTAGTACACCAACCATAGAAAAAAATTGGAAGATACCATAGCCATTGTGTTTATACGGGCTGTAACATAAGCGCAAAATAAAAATGTTCTTCCTGAGGGCGGCATTGAATCCCAGTCAATCAACTTTTTGATTTTATTAATACTTTGTACAATCCAGGAGTAACAATTAGTCCAGAATATATTGTATATGTATTAGACTACCTATAATAACCATTTTAAAGTTTTTGGAATCATACAAACATGTTCAATTTTGAAACTAAACAATTTAGTTCGCAGGATTACATTTTTCATTTGATTTCTTTAATTCTTTTTTACCCTAGGCCTCCTTGTAAATGGTATCCTTGACAAATAATGGTTCTGGGGCATACAAGGGGACCCTAGTACACCAACCATAGAAAAAAATTGGAAGATACCATAGCCATTGTGTTTATACGGGCTGTAACATAAGCGCAAAATAAAAATGTTCTTCCTGAGGGCGGCATTGAATCCCAGTCAATCAACTTTTTGATTTTATTAATACTTTGTACAATCCAGGAGTAACAATTAGTCCAGAATATATTGTATATGTATTAGACTACCTATAATAACCATTTTAAAGTTTTTGGAATCATACAAACATGTTCAATTTTGAAACTAAACATTTAGTTCGCAGGATTACATTTTTCATTTGATTTATGCAAGTCTTTTTTACTCTAGGCCTCCTTGTAAATGGTATCCTTGACAAATAATGGTTCTGGGGCATACTAGGGGACCCTAGTACACCAACCATAGAAAAAAATTGGAAGATACCATAGCCATTGTGTTTATACGGGCTGTAACATAAGCGCAAAATAAAAATGTTCTTCCTGAGGGCGGCATTGAATCCCAGTCAATCAACTTTTTGATTTTATTAATACTTTGTACAATCCAGGAGTAACAATTAGTCCAGAATATATTGTATATGTATTAGACTACCTATAATAACCATTTTAAAGTTTTTGGAATCATACAAACATGTTCAATTTTGAAACTAAACAATTAGTTCACAGGATTACATTTTTCATTTGATTTTTGCAAGTCTTTTTTACCCTAGGCCTCCTTGTAAATGGTATCCTTGACAAATAATGGTTCTGGGGCATACTAGGGGACCCTAGTACACCAACCATAGAAAAAAAATTGGAAGATACCATAGCCATTGTGTTTATACGGGCTGTAACATAAGCGCAAAATAAAAATGTTCTTCCTGAGGGCGGCATTGAATCCCAGTCAATCAACTTTTTGATTTTATTAATACTTTGTACAATCCAGGAGTAACAATTAGTCCAGAATATATTGTATATGTATTAGACTACCTATAATATCCATTTTAAAGTTTTTGGAATCATACAAACATGTTCAATTTTGAAACTAAACAATTAGTTCACAGGATTACATTTTTCATTTGATTTTTGCAAGTCTTTTTTACCCTAGGCCTCCTTGTAAATGGTATCCTTGACAAATAATGGTTCTGGGGCATACTAGGGGACCCTAGTACACCAACCATAGAAAAAAATTGGAAGATACCATAGCCATTGTGTTTATACGGGCTGTAACATAAGCGCAAAATAAAAATGTTCTTCCTGAGGGCGGCATTGAATCCCAGTCAATCAACTTTTTGATTTTGTTAATACTTTGTACAATCCAGGAGTAACAATTAGTCCAGAATATATTGTATATGTATTAGACTACCTATAATAACCATTTTAAAGTTTTTGGAATCATACAAACATGTTCAATTTTGAAACTAAACAATTAGTTCACAGGATTACATTTTTCATTTGATTTCTTGCAAGTCTTTTTTACCCTAGGCCTCCTTGTAAATGGTATCCTTGACAAATAATGGTTCTGGGGCATACTAGGGGACCCTAGTACACCAACCATAGAAAAAAATTGGAAGATACCATAGCCATTGTGTTTATACGGGCTGTAACATAAGCGCAAAATAAAAATGTTCTTCCTGAGGGCGGCATTGAATCCCAGTAAATCAACTTTTTGATTTTATTAATACTTTGTACAATCCAGGAGTAACAATTAGTCCAGAATATATTGTATATGTATTAGACTACCTATAATAACCATTTTAAAGTTTTTGGAATCATACAAACATGTTCAATTTTGAAACTAAACAATTAGTTCACAGGATTACATTTTTCATTTGATTTCTTTAAGTCTTTTTTACCCTAGGCCTCCTTGTAAATGGTATCCTTGACAAATAATGGTTCTGGGGCATACTAAGGGGACCCTAGTACACCAACCATAGAAAAAAATTGGAAGATACCATAGCCATTGTGTTTATACGGGCTGTAACATAAGCGCAAAATAAAAATGTTCTTCCTGAGGGCGGCATTGAATCCCAGTCAATCAACTTTTTGATTTTATTAATACTTTGTACAATCCAGGAGTAACAATTAGTCCAGAATATATTGTATATGTATTAGACTACCTATAATAACCATTTTAAAGTTTTTGGAATCATACAAACATGTTCAATTTTGAAACTAAACAATTAGTTCACAGGATTACATTTTTCATTTGATTTTTTCAAGTCTTTTTTACCCTAGGCCTCCTTGTAAATGGTATCCTTGACAAATAATGGTTTCTGGGGCATACTAGGGGACCCTAGTACACCAACCATAGAAAAAAATTGGAAGATACCATAGCCATTGTGTTTATACGGGCTGTAACATAAGCGCAAAATAAAAATGTTCTTCCTGAGGGCGGCATTGAATCCCAGTCAATCAACTTTTTGATTTTATTAATACTTTGTACAATCCAGGAGTAACAATTAGTCCAGAATATATTGTATATGTATTAGACTACCTATAATAACCATTTTAAAGTTTTTGGAATCATACAAACATGTTCAATTTTGAAAACTAAACAATTAGTTCACAGGATTACATTTTTTCATTTGATTTTTGCAAGTCTTTTTTACCCTAGGCCTCCTTATTTGTAAATGGTATCCTTGACAAATAATGGTTCTGGGGCATACTAGGGGACCCTAGTACACCAACCATAGAAAAAAATTGGAAGATACCATAGCCATTGTGTTTATACGGGCTGTAACATAAGCGCAAAATAAAAATGTTCTTCCTGAGGGCGGCATTGAATCCCAGCCAATCAACTTTTTGATTTTATTAATACTTTGTACAATCCAGGAGTAACAATTAGTCCAGAATATATTGTATATGTATTAGACTACCTATAATAACCATTTTAAAGTTTTTGGAATCATACAAACATGTTCAATTTTGAAACTAAAACAATTAGTTCACAGGATTACATTTTTCATTTGATTTTTTTCAAGTCTTTTTTTACCCTAGGCCTCCTTGTAAATGGTATCCTTGACAAATAATGGTTCTGGGGCATACTAGGGGACCCTAGTACACCAACCATAGAAAAAAATTGGAAGATACCATAGCCATTGTGTTTATACGGGCTGTAACATGAGCGCAAAATAAAAATGTTCTTCCTGAGGGCGGCATTGAATCCCAGTCAATCAACTTTTTGATTTTATTAATACTTTGTACAATCCAGGAGTAACAATTAGTCCAGAATATATTGTATATGTATTAGACTACCTATAATAACCATTTTAAAGTTTTTGGAATCATACAAACATGTTCAATTTTGAAAACTAAACAATTAGTTCACAGGATTACATTTTTCATTTGATTTTTGCAAGTCTTTTTTACCCTAGGCCTCCTTGTTAAATGGTATACTTGACAAATAATGGTTCTGGGGCATACTAGGGGACCCTAGTACACCAACCATAGAAAAAAATTGGAAGATACCATAGCCATTGTGTTTATACGGGCTGTAACATAAGCGCAAAATAAAAATGTTCTTCCTGAGGGCGGCATTGAATCCCAGTCAATCAACTTTTTGATTTTATTAATACTTTGTACAATCCAGGAGTAACAATTAGTCCAGAATATATTGTATATGTATTAGACTACCTATAATAAACCATTTTAAAGTTTTGGAATCATACAAACATGTTCAATTTTGAAAACTAAACAATTAGTTCACAGGATTTACATTTTTTCATTTGATTTTTTCAAGTCTTTTTTACCCTAGGCCTCCTTGTAAATGGTATCCTTGACAAATAATGGTTCTGGGGCATACTAGGGGACCCTAGTACAGCAACCATAGAAAAAAATTGGAAGATACCATAGCCATTGTGTTTATACGGGCTGTAACATGAGCGCAAAATAAAAATGTTCTTCCTGAGGGCGGCATTGAATCCCAGTCAATCAACTTTTTGATTTTATTAATACTTTGTACAATCCAGGAGTAACAATTAGTCCAGAATATATTGTATATGTATTAGACTACCTATAATAACCATTTTAAAGTTTTTGGAATCATACAAACATGTTCAATTTTGAAACTAAACAATTAGTTCACAGGATTACATTTTTCATTTGATTTTTGCAAGTCTTTTTTACCCTAGGCCTCCTTGTAAATGGTATCTTTGACAAATAATGGTTCTGGGGCATACTAGGGGACCCTAGTACACCAACCATAGAAAAAATTGGAAGATACCATAGCCATTGTGTTTATACGGGCTGTAACATAAGCGCAAAATAAAAATGTTCTTCCTGAGGGCGGCATTGAATCCCAGTCAATCAACTTTTTGATTTTATTAATACTTTGTACAATCCAGGAGTAACAATTAGTCCAGAATATATTGTATATGTATTAGACTACCTATAATAACCATTTTAAAGTTTTTGGAATCATACAAACATGTTCAATTTTGAAACTAAATATTTAGTTTCGCAGGATTACATTTTTCATTTGATTTCTTTAATTCTTTTTTACCCTAGGCCTCGTTGTAAATGGTATCCTTGACAAATAATGGTTCTGGGGCATACTACGGGACCCTAGTACACCAACCATAGAAAAAAATTGGAAGATACCATAGCCATTGTGTTTATACGGGCTGTAACATAAGCGCAAAATAAAAATGTTCTTCCTGAGGGCGGCATTGAATTCCAGTCAATCAACTTTTTGATTTTATTAATACTTTGTACAATCCAGGAGTAACAATTAGTCCAGAATATATTGTGTATGTATAAGACTACCTATAATAACCATTTTAAAGTTTGTGGAATCATACAAACATGTTCAATTTTGAAACTAAACATTTAGTTCGCAGGATTACATTTTTCATTTGATTTCTTTAAGTCTTTTTTACCCTAGGCCTCCTTGTAAATGGTATCCTTGACAAATAATGGTTCTGGGGCATACTACGGGACCCTAGTACACCAACCATAGAAAAAAATTGGAAGATACCAAAGCCATTGTGTTTATACGGGCTGTAACATAAGCGCAAAATAAAAATGTTCTTCCTGAGGGCGGCATTGAATCCCAGTCAATCAACTTTTTGATTTTATTAATACTTTGTACAATCCAGGAGTAACAATTAGTGCAGAATATATTGTATATGTATTAGACTACCTATAATAACCATTTTAAAGTTTTTGGAATCATACAAACATGTTCAATTTTGAAACTAAACATTTAGTTCGCAGGATTACATTTTTCATTTGATTTTTGCAAGTCTTTTTTACCCTAGGCCTCCTTGTAAATGGTATCTTTGACAAATAATGGTTCTGGGCATACTAGGGGACCCTAGTACACCAACCATAGAAAAAATTGGAAGATACCATAGCCATTGTGTTTATACGGGCTGTAACATAAGCGCAAAATAAAAATGTTCTTCCTGAGGGCGGCATTGAATCCCAGTCAATCAACTTTTTGATTTTATTAATACTTTGTACAATCCAGGAGTAACAATTAGTCCAGAATATATTGTATATGTATTAGACTACCTATAATAACCATTTTAAAGTTTTTGGAATCATACAAACATGTTCAATTTTGAAACTAAATATTTAGTTCGCAGGATTACATTTTTCATTTGATTTCTTTAATTCTTTTTTACCCTAGGCCTCGTTGTAAATGGTATCCTTGACAAATAATGGTTCTGGGGCATACTACGGGACCCTAGTACACCAACCATAGAAAAAAATTGGAAGATACCATAGCCATTGTGTTTTATACGGGCTGTAACATAAGCGCAAAATAAAAATGTTCTTCCTGAGGGCGGCATTGAATTCCAGTCAATCAACTTTTTGATTTTATTAATCTTTGTACAATCCAGGAGTAACAATTAGTCCAGAATATATTGTGTATGTATAAGACTACCTATAATAACCATTTTAAAGTTTTTGGAATCATACAAACATGTTCAATTTTTGAAACTAAACATTTAGTTCGCAAGGATTACATTTTTTCATTTGATTTCTTTAAGTCTTTTTTTACCCTAGGCCTCCTTGTAAATGGTATCCTTGACACAATAAATGGTTCTGGGGCATACTACGGGACCCTAGTACACCAACCATAGAAAAAAAATTGGAAGATACCATAGCCATTGTGTTTATACGGGCTGTAACATAAGCGCAAAATAAAAATGTTCTTTCCTGAGGGCGGCATTGAATCCCAGTCAATCAACTTTTTGATTTTATTAATACTTTGTACAATCCAGGAGTAACAATTAGTCCAGAATATATTGTGTATGTATAAGACTACCTATAATAACCATTTTAAAGTTTTTGGAATCATACAAACATGTTCAATTTTGAAACTAAACATTTAGTTCGCAGGATTACATTTTTCATTTGATTTCTTTAAGTCTTTTTTACCCTAGGCCTCCTTGTAAATGGTATCCTTGACAAATAATGGTTCTGGGGCATACAAGGGGACCCTAGTACACCAACCATAGAAAAAAATTGGAAGATACCATAGCCATTGTGTTTATACGGGCTGTAAACATAAGCGCAAAATAAAAATGTTCTTCCTGAGGGCGGCATTGAATCCCAGTCAATTCAACTTTTTGATTTTATTAATACTTTGTACAATCCAGGAGTAACAATTAGTCCAGAATATATTGTATATGTATTAGACTACCTATAATAACCATTTTAAAGTTTTTGGAATCATACAAACATGTTCAATTTTGAAACTAAACATTTAGTTCGCAGGATTACATTTTTCATTTGAATTTCTTTAATTCTTTTTTACCCTAGGCCTCCTTGTAAATGGTATCCTTGACAAATAATGGTTCTGGGGCATACAAGGGGACCCTAGTACACCAACCATAGAAAAAAATTGGAAGATACCATAGCCATTGTGTTTATACGGGCTGTAACATAAGCGCAAAATAAAAATGTTCTTCCTGAGGGCGGCATTGAATCCCAGTCAATCAACTTTTTGATTTTATTAATACTTTGTACAATCCAGGAGTAACAATTAGTCCAGAATATATTGTATATGTATTAGACTACCTATAATAACCATTTTAAAGTTTTTGGAATCATACAAACATGTTCAATTTTGAAACTAAACATTTAGTTCGCAGGATTACATTTTCATTTGATTTCTTTAAGTCTTTTTTTACCCTAAGGCCTCCTTGTAAATGGTATCCTTGACAATAATGGTTCTGGGGCATACTACGGGACCCTAGTACACCAACCATAGAAAAAATTGGAAGATACCATAGCCATTGTGTTTATACGGGCTGTAACATAAGCGCAAATAAAAATGTTCTTCCTGAGGGCGGCATTGAATCCCAGTCAATCAACTTTTTGATTTTATTAATACTTTGTACAATCAGGAGTAACATTAGTCCAGAATATATTGTGTATGTATAAGACTACCTATAATAACCATTTTAAAGTTTTTGGAATCATACAAACATGTTCAATTTTGAAACTAAACATTTAGTTCACAGGATTACATTTTTCATTTGATTTCTTTAAGTCTTTTTTACCCTAGGCCTCCTTGTAAATGGTATCCTTGACAAATAATGGTTCTGGGGCATACTAGGGGACCCTAGTACACCAACCATAGAAAAAAATTGGAAGATACCATAGCCATTGTGTTTATACGGGCTGTAACATAAGCGCAAAATAAAAATGTTCTTCCTGAGGGCGGCATTGAATCCCAGTCAATCAACTTTTTGATTTTATTAATACTTTGTACAATCCAGGAGTAACAATTAGTCCAGAATATATTGTATATGTATTAGACTACCTATAATAACCATTTTAAAGTTTTTGGAATCATACAAACATGTTCAATTTTGAAACTAAACATTTAGTTCACAGGATTACATTTTTCATTTGATTTCTTTAAGTCTTTTTTACCCTAGGCCTCCTTGTAAATGGTATCCTTGACAAATAATGGTTCTGGGGCATACTAGGGACCCTAGTACACCAACCATAGAAAAAAATTGGAAGATACCATAGCCATTGTGTTTATACGGGCTGTAACATAAGCGCAAAATAAAAATGTTCTTCCTGAGGGCGGCATTGAATCCCAGTCAATCAACTTTTTGATTTTATTAATACTTTGTACAATCCAGGAGTAACAATTAGTCCAGAATATATTGTATATGTATTAGACTACCTATAATAACCATTTTAAAGTTTTTGGAATCATACAAACATGTTCAATTTTGAAACTAAACATTTAGTTCACAGGATTACATTTTTCATTTGATTTCTTTAAGTCTTTTTTACCCTAGGCCTCCTTGTAAATGGTATCCTTGACAAATAATGGTTCTGGGGCATACTAGGGGACCCTAGTACACCAACCATAGAAAAAAATTGGAAGATACCATAGCCATTGTGTTTATACGGGCTGTAACATAAGCGCAAAATAAAAATGTTCTTCCTGAGGGCGGCATTGAATCCCAGTCAATCAACTTTTTGATTTTATTAATACTTTGTACAATCCAGGAGTAACAATTAGTCCAGAATATATTGTATATGTATTAGACTACCTATAATAACCATTTTAAAGTTTTTGGAATCATACAAACATGTTCAATTTTGAAACTAAACATTTAGTTCACAGGATTACATTTTTCATTTGATTTCTTTAAGTCTTTTTTACCCTAGGCCTCCTTGTAAATGGTATCCTTGACAAATAATGGTTCTGGGGCATACTAGGGGACCCTAGTACACCAACCATAGAAAAAAATTGGAAGATACCATAGCCATTGTGTTTATACGGGCTGTAACATAAGCGCAAAATAAAAATGTTCTTCCTGAGGGCGGCATTGAATCCCAGTCAATCAACTTTTTGATTTTATTAATACTTTGTACAATCCAGGAGTAACAATTAGTCCAGAATATATTGTATATGTATTAGACTACCTATAATAACCATTTTAAAGTTTTTGGAATCATACAAACATGTTCAATTTTGAAACTAAACATTTAGTTCACAGGATTACATTTTTCATTTGATTTCTTTAAGTCTTTTTTACCCTAGGCCTCCTTGTAAATGGTATCCTTGACAAATAATGGTTCTGGGGCATACTAGGGGACCCTAGTACACCAACCATAGAAAAAAATTGGAAGATACCATAGCCATTGTGTTTATACGGGCTGTAACATAAGCGCAAAATAAAAATGTTCTTCCTGAGGGCGGCATTGAATCCCAGTCAATCAACTTTTTGATTTTATTAATACTTTGTACAATCCAGGAGTAACAATTAGTCCAGAATATATTGTATATGTATTAGACTACCTATAATAACCATTTTAAAGTTTTTGGAATCATACAAACATGTTCAATTTTGAAACTAAACATTTAGTTCACAGGATTACATTTTTCATTTGATTTCTTTAAGTCTTTTTTACCCTAGGCCTCCTTGTAAATGGTATCCTTGACAAATAATGGTTCTGGGGCATACTAGGGGACCCTAGTACACCAACCATAGAAAAAAATTGGAAGATACCATAGCCATTGTGTTTATACGGGCTGTAACATAAGCGCAAAATAAAAATGTTCTTCCTGAGGGCGGCATTGAATCCCAGTCAATCAACTTTTTGATTTTATTAATACTTTGTACAATCCAGGAGTAACAATTAGTCCAGAATATATTGTATATGTATTAGACTACCTATAATAACCATTTTAAAGTTTTTGGAATCATACAAACATGTTCAATTTTGAAACTAAACATTAGTTCACAGGATTACATTTTTCATTTGATTTCTTTAAGTCTTTTTTACCCTAGGCCTCCTTGTAAATGGTATCCTTGACAAATAATGGTTCTGGGGCATACTAGGGGACCCTAGTACACCAACCATAGAAAAAATTGGAAGATACCATAGCCATTGTGTTTATACGGGCTGTAACATAAGCGCAAAATAAAAATGTTCTTCCTGAGGGCGGCATTGAATCCCAGTCAATCAACTTTTTGATTTTATTAATACTTTGTACAATCCAGGAGTAACAATTAGTCCAGAATATATTGTATATGTATTAGACTACCTATAATAACCATTTTAAAGTTTTTGGAATCATACAAACATGTTCAATTTTGAAACTAAACATTTAGTTCACAGGATTACATTTTTCATTTGATTTCTTTAAGTCTTTTTTACCCTAGGCCTCCTTGTAAATGGTATCCTTGACAAATAATGGTTCTGGGGCATACTAGGGGACCCTAGTACACCAACCATAGAAAAAAATTGGAAGATACCATAGCCATTGTGTTTATACGGGCTGTAACATAAGCGCAAAATAAAAATGTTCTTCCTGAGGGCGGCATTGAATCCCAGTCAATCAACTTTTTGATTTTATTAATACTTTGTACAATCCAGGAGTAACAATTAGTCCAGAATATATTGTATATGTATTAGACTACCTATAATAACCATTTTAAAGTTTTTGGAATCATACAAACATGTTCAATTTTGAAACTAAACATTTAGTTCACAGGATTACATTTTTCATTTGATTTCTTTAAGTCTTTTTTACCCTAGGCCTCCTTGTAAATGGTATCCTTGACAAATAATGGTTCTGGGGCATACTAGGGGACCCTAGTACACCAACCATAGAAAAAAATTGGAAGATACCATAGCCATTGTGTTTATACGGGCTGTAACATAAGCGCAAAATAAAAATGTTCTTCCTGAGGGCGGCATTGAATCCCAGTCAATCAACTTTTGATTTTATTAATACTTTGTACAATCCAGGAGTAACAATTAGTCCAGAATATATTGTATATTATTAGACTACCTATAATAACCATTTTAAAGTTTTTGGAATCATACAAACATGTTCAATTTTGAAACTAAACAATTAGTTCCAGGATTACATTTTTCATTTGATTTTTAAGTCTTTTTTACCCTAGGCCTCCTTGTAAATGGTATCCTTGACAAATAATGGTTCTGGGCATACTAGGGGACCCTAGTACACCAACCATAGAAAAAAATTGGAAGATACCATAGCCATTGTGTTTATACGGGCTGTAACATAAGCGCAAAATAAAAATGTTCTTCCTGAGGGCGGCATTGAATCCCAGTCAATCACTTTTTGATTTTATTAATACTTTGTACAATCCAGGAGTAACAATTAGTCCAGAATATATTGTATATGTATTAGACTACCTATAATACCATTTTAAAGTTTTTTGGAATCATACAAACATGTTCAATTTTGAAACTAAACATTTAGTTCACAGGATTACATTTTTCATTTGATTTCTTTAAGTCTTTTTTACCCTAGGCCTCCTTGTAAATGGTATCCTTGACAAATAATGGTTCTGGGGCATACTAGGGGACCCTAGTACACCAACCATAGAAAAAAATTGAAGATACCATAGCCATTGTGTTTATACGGGCTGTAACATAAGCGCAAAATAAAAATGTTCTTCCTGAGGGCGGCATTGAATCCCAGTCAATCAACTTTTTGATTTTATTAATACTTTGTACAATCCAGGAGTAACAATTAGTCCAGAATATATTGTATATGTATTAGACTACCTATAATAACCATTTTAAAGTTTTTGGAATCATACAAACATGTTCAATTTTGAAACTAAACATTTAGTTCGCAGGATTACATTTTTCATTTGATTTCTTTAAGTCTTTTTTACCCTAGGCCTCCTTGTAAATGGTATCCTTGACAAATAATGGTTCTGGGCATACTACGGGACCCTAGTACACCAACCATAGAAAAAAATTGGAAGATACCATAGCCATTGTGTTTATACGGGCTGTAACATAAGCGCAAAATAAAAATGTTCTTCCTGAGGGCGGCATTGAATCCCAGTCAATCAACTTTTTGATTTTATTAATACTTTGTACAATCCAGGAGTAACAATTAGTCCAGAATATATTGTATATGTATTAGACTACCTATAATAACCATTTTAAAGTTTTTGGAATCATACAAACATGTTCAATTTTGAAACTAAACATTTAGTTCACAGGATTACATTTTTCATTTGATTTCTTTAAGTCTTTTTTACCCTAGGCCTCCTTGTAAATGGTATCCTTGACAAATAATGGTTCTGGGGCATACTAGGGGACCCTAGTACACCAACCATAGAAAAAATTGGAAGATACCATAGCCATTGTGTTTATACGGGCTGTAACATAAGCGCAAAATAAAATGTTCTTCCTGAGGGCGGCATTGAATCCCAGTCAATCAACTTTTTGATTTTATTAATACTTTGTACAATCCAGGAGTAACAATTAGTCCAGAATATATTGTATATGTATTAGACTACCTATAATAACCATTTTAAAGTTTTTGGAATCATACAAACATGTTCAATTTTGAAACTAAACATTTAGTTCACAGGATTACATTTTTCATTTGATTTCTTTAAGTCTTTTTTACCCTAGGCCTCCTTGTAAATGGTATCCTTGACAAATAATGGTTCTGGGGCATACTAGGGGACCCTAGTACACCAACCATAGAAAAAAATTGGAAGATACCATAGCCATTGTGTTTATACGGGCTGTAACATAAGCGCAAAATAAAAATGTTCTTCCTGAGGGCGGCATTGAATCCCAGTCAATCAACTTTTTGATTTTATTAATACTTTGTACAATCCAGGAGTAACAATTAGTCCAGAATATATTGTATATGTATTAGACTACCTATAATAACCATTTTAAAGTTTTTGGAATCATACAAACATGTTCATTTTGAAACTAAACATTTAGTTCACAGGATTACATTTTTCATTTGATTTCTTTAAGTCTTTTTTACCCTAGGCCTCCTTGTAAATGGTATCCTTGACAAATAATGGTTCTGGGGCATACTAGGGGACCCTAGTACACCAACCATAGAAAAAAATTGGAAGATACCATAGCCATTGTGTTTATACGGGCTGTAACATAAGCGCAAAATAAAAATGTTCTTCCTGAGGGCGGCATTGAATCCCAGTCAATCAACTTTTTGATTTTATTAATACTTTGTACAATCCAGGAGTAACAATTAGTCCAGAATATATTGTATATGTATTAGACTACCTATAATAACCATTTTAAAGTTTTTGGAATCATACAAACATGTTCAATTTTGAAACTAAACATTTAGTTCACAGGATTACATTTTTCATTTGATTTCTTTAAGTCTTTTTTACCTAGGCCTCCTTGTAAATGGTATCCTTGACAAATAATGGTTCTGGGGCATACTAGGGGACCCTAGTACACCAACCATAGAAAAAATTGGAAGATACCATAGCCATTGTGTTTATACGGGCTGTAACATAAGCGCAAAATAAAAATGTTCTTCCTGAGGGCGGCATTGAATCCCAGTCAATCAACTTTTTGATTTTATTATACTTTGTACAATCCAGGAGTAACAATTAGTCCAGAATATATTGTATATGTATTAGACTACCTATAATAACCATTTTAAAGTTTTTGGAATCATACAAACATGTTCAATTTTGAAACTAAACATTTAGTTCACAGGATTACATTTTTCATTTGATTTCTTTAAGTCTTTTTTACCCTAGGCCTCCTTGTAAATGGTATCCTTGACAAATAATGGTTCTGGGGCATACTAGGGGACCCTAGTACACCAACCATAGAAAAAAATTGGAAGATACCATAGCCATTGTGTTTATATACGGGCTGTAACATAAGCGCAAAATAAAAATGTTCTTCCTGAGGGCGGCATTGAATCCCAGTCAATCAACTTTTTGATTTTATTAATACTTTGTACAATCCAGGAGTAACAATTAGTCCAGAATATATTGTATATGTATTAGACTACCTATAATAACCATTTTAAAGTTTTTGGAATCATACAAACATGTTCAATTTTGAAACTAAACATTAGTTCACAGGATTACATTTTTCATTTGATTTCTTTAAGTCTTTTTTACCCTAGGCCTCCTTGTAAATGGTATCCTTGACAAATAATGGTTCTGGGCATACTAGGGGACCCTAGTACACCAACCATAGAAAAAAATTGGAAGATACCATAGCCATTGTGTTTATACGGGCTGTAACATAAGCGCAAAATAAAATGTTCTTCCTGAGGGCGGCATTGAATCCCAGTCAATCAACTTTTTGATTTTATTAATACTTTGTACAATCCAGGAGTAACAATTAGTCCAGAATATATTGTATATGTATTAGACTACCTATAATACCATTTTAAAGTTTTTGGAATCATACAAACATGTTCAATTTTGAAACTAAACATTTAGTTCACAGGATTACATTTTTCATTTGATTTCTTTAAGTCTTTTTTACCCTAGGCCTCCTTGTAAATGGTATCCTTGACAAATAATGGTTCTGGGGCATACTAGGGGACCCTAGTACACCAACCATAGAAAAAAATTGGAAGATACCATAGCCATTGTGTTTATACGGGCTGTAACATAAGCGCAAAATAAAAATGTTCTTCCTGAGGGCGGCATTGAATCCCAGTCAATCAACTTTTTGATTTTATTAATACTTTGTACAATCCAGGAGTAACAATTAGTCCAGAATATATTGTATATGTATTAGACTACCTATAATACCATTTTAAAGTTTTTGGAATCATACAAACATGTTCAATTTTGAAACTAAACATTTAGTTCACAGGATTACATTTTTCATTTGATTTCTTTAAGTCTTTTTTACCCTAGGCCTCCTTGTAAATGGTATCCTTGACAAATAATGGTTCTGGGGCATACTAGGGGACCCTAGTACACCAACCATAGAAAAAATTGGAAGATACCATAGCCATTGTGTTTATACGGGCTGTAACATAAGCGCAAAATAAAAATGTTCTTCCTGAGGGCGGCATTGAATCCCAGTCAATCAACTTTTTGATTTTATTAATACTTTGTACAATCCAGGAGTAACAATTAGTCCAGAATATATTGTATATGTATTAGACTACCTATAATAACCATTTTAAAGTTTTTGGAATCATACAAACATGTTCAATTTTGAAACTAAACATTTAGTTCGCAGGATTACATTTTTCATTTGATTTCTTTAAGTCTTTTTTACCCTAGGCCTCCTTGTAAATGGTATCCTTGACAAATAATGGTTCTGGGGCATACTAGGGGACCCTAGTACACCAACCATAGAAAAAAATTGGAAGATACCATAGCCATTGTGTTTATACGGGCTGTAACATAAGCGCAAAATAAAAATGTTCTTCCTGAGGGCGGCATTGAATCCCAGTCAATCAACTTTTTGATTTTATTAATACTTTGTACAATCCAGGAGTAACAATTAGTCCAGAATATATTGTATATGTATTAGACTACCTATAATACCATTTTAAAGTTTTTGGAATCATACAAACATGTTCAATTTTGAAACTAAACATTTAGTTCACAGGATTACATTTTTCATTTGATTTCTTTAAGTCTTTTTTACCCTAGGCCTCCTTGTAAATGGTATCCTTGACAAATAATGGTTCTGGGGCATACTAGGGGACCCTAGTACACCAACCATAGAAAAAAATTGGAAGATACCATAGCCATTGTGTTTATACGGGCTGTAACATAAGCGCAAAATAAAAATGTTCTTCCTGAGGGCGGCATTGAATCCCAGTCAATCAACTTTTTGATTTTATTAATACTTTGTACAATCCAGGAGTAACAATTAGTCCAGAATATATTGTATATGTATTAGACTACCTATAATAACCATTTTAAAGTTTTTGGAATCATACAAACATGTTCAATTTTGAAACTAAACATTAGTTCACAGGATTACATTTTTCATTTGATTTCTTTAAGTCTTTTTTACCCTAGGCCTCCTTGTAATGGTATCCTTGACAAATAATGGTTCTGGGGCATACTAGGGGACCCTAGTACACCAACCATAGAAAAAAATTGGAAGATACCATAGCCATTGTGTTTATACGGGCTGTAACATAAGCGCAAAATAAAAATGTTCTTCCTGAGGGCGGCATTGAATCCCAGTCAATCAACTTTTTGATTTTATTAATACTTTGTACAATCCAGGAGTAACAATTAGTCCAGAATATATTGTATATGTATTAGACTACCTATAATACCATTTTAAATTTTTGGAATCATACAAACATGTTCAATTTTGAAACTAAACATTTAGTTCACAGGATTACATTTTTCATTTGATTTCTTTAAGTCTTTTTTACCCTAGGCCTCCTTGTAAATGGTATCCTTGACAAATAATGGTTCTGGGGCATACTAGGGGACCCTAGTACACCAACCATAGAAAAAAATTGGAAGATACCATAGCCATTGTGTTTATACGGGCTGTAACATAAGCGCAAAATAAAAATGTTCTTCCTGAGGGCGGCATTGAATCCCAGTCAATCAACTTTTTGATTTTATTAATACTTTGTACAATCCAGGAGTAACAATTAGTCCAGAATATATTGTATATGTATTAGACTACCTATAATAACCATTTTAAAGTTTTTGGAATCATACAAACATGTTCAATTTTGAAACTAAACATTTAGTTCACAGGATTACATTTTTCATTTGATTTCTTTAAGTCTTTTTTACCCTAGGCCTCCTTGTAAATGGTATCCTTGACAAATAATGGTTCTGGGGCATACTAGGGGACCCTAGTACACCAACCATAGAAAAAAAATTGGAAGATACCATAGCCATTGTGTTTATACGGGCTGTAACATAAGCGCAAAATAAAAATGTTCTTCCTGAGGGCGGCATTGAATCCCAGTCAATCAACTTTTTGATTTTATTAATACTTTGTACAATCCAGGAGTAACAATTAGTCCAGAATATATTGTATATGTATTAGACTACCTATAATACCCATTTTAAAGTTTTGGAATCATACAAACATGTTCAATTTTGAAACTAAACATTTAGTTCACAGGATTACATTTTTCATTTGATTTCTTTAAGTCTTTTTTACCCTAGGCCTCCTTGTAAATGGTATCCTTGACAAATAATGGTTCTGGGGCATACTAGGGGACCCTAGTACACCAACCATAGAAAAAAATTGGAAGATACCATAGCCATTGTGTTTATACGGGCTGTAACATAAGCGCAAAATAAAAATGTTCTTCCTGAGGGCGGCATTGAATCCCAGTCAATCAACTTTTTGATTTTATTAATACTTTGTACAATCCAGGAGTAACAATTAGTCCAGATATATTGTATATGTATTAGACTACCTATAATACCATTTTAAAGTTTTTGGAATCATACAAACATGTTCAATTTTGAAACTAAACATTTAGTTCACAGGATTACATTTTTCATTTGATTTCTTTAAGTCTTTTTTACCCTAGGCCTCCTTGTAAATGGTATCCTTGACAAATAATGGTTCTGGGGCATACTAAGGGGACCCTAGTACACCACACCATAGAAAAAAATTGGAAGATACCAATAAGCCATTGTGTTTTATACGGGCTGTAACATAAGCGCAAAATAAAAATGTTCTTCCTGAGGGCGGCATTGAATCCCAGTCAATCAACTTTTTGATATTTATTAATACTTTGTACAATCCAGGAGTAACAATTAGTCCAGAATATATTGTATATTGTATTAGACTACCTATAATACCATTTTAAAGTTTTTGGAATCATACAAACATGTTCAATTTGAAACTACTAACATTTAGTTCGCAGGATTTACATTTTTCATTTGATTTATGCAAGTCTTTTTTACCTCTAGGCCTCCTTGTAAAATGGTATTCTTGACAAATAATGGTTCTGGGGCATACTAGGGGACCCTAGTACACCAACCATAGAAAAAAATTGGAAGATACCATAGCCATTGTGTTTATACGGGCTGTAACATAAGCGCAAATAAAAATGTTCTTCCTGAGGGCGGCATTGAATCCCAGTCAATCAACTTTTGATTTTATTAATACTTTGTACAATCCAAGGAGTAACAATTAGTCCAGAATATATTGTATATGTATTAGACTACCTATAATAACCATTTTAAAGTTTTTGGAATCATACAAACCATGTTCAATTTTGAAACTAAACATTTAGTTCGCAAGGATTAACATTTTTCATTTGATTTCTTGCAAGTCTTTTTTACCCTAGGCCTCCTTGTAAATGGTATCTTGACAAATAATGGTTCTGGGGCATACTAGGGGACCCTAGTACACCAACCATAGAAAAAAAAATTGGAAGATACCATAGCCATTGTGTTTATACGGGCTGTAACATAAGCGCAAATAAAAATGTTCTTCCTGAGGCGGCATTGAATCCCAGTCAAATCAACTTTTTGATTTTATTAGATACTTTGTACAATCCAGGAGTAACAATTAGTCCAGAATATATTGTATATGTATTAGACTACCTATAATAACCCATTTTAAAGTTTTTGTAATCATACAAACCATGTTCAATTTTGAAACTAAACAATTAGTTCACACAGGATTACATTTTTCATTTGATTTCTTTAGAGTCTTTTTTACCCTAGGCCTCCTTGTAAAATGGTATCCTTGACAAATAATGGTTCTGGGGCATACCTAGGGACCCTAGTACACCAACCATAGAAAAAAATTGGAGATACCATAGCCATTGTGTTTATACGGGCTGTACATAAGCGCAAAATAAAAATGTTCTTCCTGAGGGCGGCATTGAATCCCAGTCAATCAACTTTTTGATTTTATTAATACTTTGTACATCCAGGAGTAACAATTAGTCCAGAATATATTGGTATATGTATTAGACTACCTATAATAACCATTTTAAAAGTTTTGGAATCATACAAACATGTTCAATTTTGAAACTAAAACAATTAGTTCACGGAATTACATTTTTCATTTGATTCTTTAAAGTCTTTTTTACCCTAGGCCTCCTTGTAAAGTGGTATCCTTGACAAATAATGGTTCTGGGGCATACTAGGGGACCCTAGTAACAACCAACCATAGAAAAAAATTGGAAGATACCATAGCCATTGTGTTTATACGGGCTGTAACATAAGCGCAAAATAAAAATGTTCTTCCTGAGGGCGGCATTGAATCCCAGTCAATCCAACTTTTTGATTTATTAATACTTTGTACAATCCAGGAGTAACAATTAGTCCAGAATATATTGTATATGTATTAGACTACCTATAATACCCATTTTAAAGTTTTTGGACTCATACAAACATGTTCAATTTTGAAACTAAAACAATTAGTTCAGCAGGATTACATTTTCATTTGATTTATTGCAAGTCTTTTTACCTCTAGGCCTCCTTGTAAATGGTATCCTTGACAAATAATGGTTCTGGGGCATACTAGGGGACCCTAGTACACCAACCAATAGAAAAAAAATTGGAAGATACCATAGCCATTGTGGTTTTATACGGGCTGTAAACATAAGCGCAAAATAAAAATGTTCTTCCTGAGGGCGGCATTGAATCCCAGTCAATCAACTTTTTGATTTTATTAATACTTTTGTACCAATCCAGGAGTAACAATTAGTCCAGAATATATTGTATATGTATTAGACTACCTATAATAACCATTTTAAAGTTTTTGGAATCATACAAACATGTTCAATTTTGAAACTAAACAATTAGTTCAGCAGGATTACATTTTTCATTTGATTTATGCAAGTCTTTTTTACCTAGCCTCCTTGTAATGGTATCTTTGACAAATAATGGTTCTGGGGCATACTAGGGGACCCTAGTACACCACCATAGAAAAAAATTGGAAGATACCATAGCCATTGTGTTTATACGGGCTGTAACATAAGCGCAAAATAAAAATGTTCTTCCTGAGGGCGGCATTGAAATCCCAGTCAATCAACTTTTTGATTTTATTAATACTTTGTACAATCCAGGAGTAACAATTATGTCCAGAATATATTGTATATGTATTAGACTACCTATTAATAACCATTTTAAAGTTTTTGGAATCATACAAACATGTTCAATTTTGAAACTAAACATTAGTTCGCAGGATTACATTTTTCATTTGATTTATTGCAAGTCTTTTTTACCTAGGCCTGCCTTGTAAATGGTATCCTTGACAAATAATGGTTCTGGGCATACTAGGGGACCCTAGTACACCCAACCATAGAAAAAAAATTGGAAGATACCATAGCCATTGTGTTTATACGGGCTGTAACATAAGCGCAAAATAAAATGTTCTTCCTGAGGGCGGCATTGAATCCCAGTCAATCAACTTTTTGATTTTATTAATACTTTGTACAATCCAGGAGTAACAATTAGTCCAGAATATATTGTATATGTATTAGACTACCTATAATAACCATTTTAAAAGTTTTTGGAATCATACAACATGTTCAATTTTGAAACTAACAATTAGTTCACAGGATTACATTTTTCATTTGATTTCTTGCAAGTCTTTTTTACCCTAGGCCTCCTTGTAAATGGTATCCTTGACAAATAATGGTTCTGGGCATACTAGGGGGACCCTAGTACACCAACCATAGAAAAAAAATTGGAAGATACCATAGCCATTGTGTTTATACGGGCTGTAACATAAGCGCAAAATAAAAAATGTTCTTCCTGAGGGCGGGCATTGAATCCCAGTCAATCAACTTTTTGATTTTATTAATACTTTGTACAATCCAGGAGTAACAATTAGTCCAGAATATATTGTATATGTATTAGACTACCTATAATAACCATTTTAAAGTTTTTGGAATCATACAAACATGTTCAATTTTGAAACTAAACATTTAGTTCACAGGATTACATTTTTCATTTGATTTCTTGCAAGTCTTTTTTACCCTAGGCCTCCTTGTAAATGGTATCTTGACAAATAAATGGTTCTGGGGCATACTAGGGGACCCTAGTACACCAACCATAGAAAAAAATTGGAAGATACCATAGCCATTGTGTTTATACGGGCTGTAACATAAGCGCAAAATAAAAATGTTCTTCCTGAGGGCGGCATTGAATCCCAGTCAATCAACTTTTTGATTTTATTAATACTTTGTACAATCCAGGAGTAACAATTAGTCCAGAATATATTGTATATGTATTAGACTACCTATAATAACCATTTTAAAGTTTTTGGAATCATACAAACATGTTCAATTTTGAAACTAAACATTTAGTTCGCAGGATTACATTTTTCATTTGATTTCTTTAAGTCTTTTTTACCCTAGGCCTCCTTGTAAATGGTATCCTTGACAAATAATGGTTCTGGGGCATACTAGGGGACCCTAGTACACCAACCATAGAAAAAAATTGGAAGATACCATAGCCATTGTGTTTATACGGGCTGTAACATAAGCGCAAAAATAAAAATGTTCTTCCTGAGGGCGGGCATTGAATCCCAGTCCAATCAACTTTTTGATTTTATTAATACTTTGTACAATCCAGGAGTAACAATTAGTCCAGAATATATTGTATATGTATTAGACTACCTATAATAACCATTTTAAAGGTTTTTGGAATCATACAAACATGTTCATTTTGAAACTAAACAATTTAGTTCGCAGGATTACATTTTTCATTTGATTTCTTAAGTCTTTTTTACCCTAGGCCTCCTTGTAAATGGTATCCTTGACAAATAATGGTTCTGGGGCATACTAGGGGACCCTAGTACAACCAACCATAGAAAAAAAATTGGAAGATACCATAGCCATTGTGTTTATACGGGCTGTAACATAAGCGCAAAATAAAAATGTTCTTCCTGAGGGCGGCATTGAATCCCAGTCAATCAACTTTTTGATTTTATTAATACTTTGTACAATCCAGGAGTAACAATTAGTCCAGAATATATTGTATATGTATTAGACTACCTATAATAACCATTTTAAAGTTTTTGGAATCATACAAACATGTTCAATTTTGAAACTAAACATTAGTTCACAGGATTACATTTTTCATTTGATTTCTTTAAGTCTTTTTTACCCTAGGCCTCCTTGTAAATGGTATTCCTTGACAAATAATGGTTCTGGGGCCATACTAGGGGACCCTAGTACACCAACCATAGAAAAAAAATTGGAAGATACCATAGCCATTGTGTTTATACGGGCTGTAACATAAGCGCAAAATAAAAAGTGTTCTTCCTGAGGGCGGCATTGAATCCCAGTCATCAACTTTTGATTTTATTAATACTTTGTACAATCCAGGAGTACAATTAGTCCAGAATATATTGTATATGTATTAGACTACCTATAATAACCATTTTAAAGTTTTTGGAATCATACAAACATGTTCAATTTTGAAACTAAACAATTAGTTCACAGGATTACATTTTTCATTTGATTTCTTTAAGTCTTTTTTACCCTAGGCCTCCTTGTAAATGGTATCCTTGACAAATAATGGTTCTGGGGCATACTAGGGGACCCTAGTACACCAACCATAGAAAAAAATTGGAAGATACCATAGCCATTGGTGTTTATACGGGCTGTAACATAAGCGCAAAATAAAAATGGTTCTTCCTGAGGGCGGCATTGAAATCCCAGTCAATCAACTTTTTGATTTTATTAATACTTTGTACAATCCAGGAGTAACAATTAGTCCAGAATATATTGTATATGTATTAGACTACCTATAATAACCATTTTAAAGTTTTTGGAATCATACAAACATGTTCAATTTTGAAACTAAACATTTAGTTCACAGGATTACATTTTTCATTTGATTTCTGCAAGTCTTTTTTACCCTAGGCCTCCTTGTAAATGGTATACTTGACAAATAATGGTTCTGGGGCATACTAGGGGACCCTAGTACACCAACCATAGAAAAAAATTGGAAGATACCATAGCCATTGTGTTTATACGGGCTGTAACATAAGCGCAAAATAAAAATGTTCTTCCTGAGGGCGCATTGAATCCCAGTCAATCAACTTTTTGATTTTATTAATACTTTGTACAATCCAGGGAGTAACAATTAGTCCAGAATATATTGTATATGTATTAGACTACCTATAATAACCATTTTAAAAGTTTTTGGAATCATACAAACATGTTCAATTTTGAAACTAAACAATTAGTTCGCAGGATTACATTTTTCATTTGATTTCTTTAAGTCTTTTTTACCCTAGGCCTCCTTGTAAATGGTATCCTTGACAAATAATGGTTCTGGGGCATACTAGGGGACCCTAGTACACCAACCATAGAAAAAAAATTGGAAGATACCATAGCCATTGTGTTTATACGGGCTGTAACATAAGCGCAAAATAAAAATGTTCTTCCTGAGGGCGGCATTGAATCCCAGTCAATCAACTTTTTGATTTTATTATACTTTGTACAATCCAGGAGTAACAATTAGTCCAGAATATATTGTATATGTAATTAGACTACCTATAATAACCATTTTAAAAGTTTTGGAATCATACAAACATGTTCAATTTTGAAACTAAACATTTAGTTCGCAGGATTACATTTTTCATTTGATTTCTTTAAGTCTTTTTTACCCTAGGCCTCCTTGTAAATGGTATCCTTGACAAATAATGGTTCTGGGGCATACTAGGGGACCCTAGTACACAACCATAGAAAAAATTGGAAGATACCATAGCCATTGTGTTTATACGGGCTGTAACATAAGCGCAAAATAAAAATGTTCTTCCTGAGGGCGGCATTGAATCCCAGTCAATCACTTTTTGATTTTATTAATACTTTGTACAATCCAGGAGTAACAATTAGTCCAGAATATATTGTATATGTATTAGACTACCTATAATAACCATTTTAAAGTTTTTGGAATCATACAAACATGTTCATTTTGAAACTAAACATTTAGTTCGCAGGATTACATTTTTCATTTGATTTCTTGCAAGTCTTTTTTACCCTAGCCTCCTTGTAAATGGTATCCTTGACAAATAATGGGTCTGGGGCATACTAGGGGACCCTAGTACACCAACCATAGAAAAAAAATTGGAAGATACCATAGCCATTGTGTTTATACGGGCTGTAACATAAGCGCAAAATAAAAATGTTCTTCCTGAGGGCGGCATTGAATCCCAGTCAATCAACTTTTTGATTTTATTAATACTTTGTACAATCCAGGAGTAACAATTAGTCCAGAATATATTGTATATGTATTAGACTACCTATAATAACCCATTTTAAAGTTTTTGGAATCATACAAACATGTTCAATTTTGAAACTAAACATTTAGTTCACAGGATTACATTTTTCATTTGATTTCTTAAGTCTTTTTTACCCTAGGCCTCCTTGTAAATGGTATCATTGACAAATAATGGTTCTGGGGCATACTAGGGGACCCTAGTACACCAACCATAGAAAAAAATTGGAAGATACCATAGCCATTGTGTTTATACGGGCTGTAACATAAGCGCAAAATAAAAATGTTCTTCCTGAGGGCGGCATTGAATCCCAGTCAATCAACTTTTTGATTTTATTAATACTTTGTACAATCCAGGAGTAACAATTAGTCCAGAATATATTGTATATGTATTAGACTACCTATAATAACCATTTTAAAGTTTTTGGAATCATACAAACATGTTCAATTTTGAAACTAAACAATTTAGTTCGCAGGATTACATTTTTCATTTGATTTCTTTAAGTCTTTTTTACCCTAGGCCTCCTTGTAAATGGTATCCTTGACAAATAATGGTTCTGGGGCATACTAGGGGACCCTAGTACACCAACCATAGAAAAAAAATTGGAAGATACCATAGCCATTGTGTTTATACGGGCTGTAACATAAGCGCAAAATAAAAATGTTCTTCCTGAGGGCGGCATTGAATCCCAGTCAATCAACTTTTTGATTTTATTAATACTTTGTACAATCCAGGAGTAACAATTAGTCCAGAATATATTGTATATGTATTAGACTACCTATAATAACCATTTTAAAGTTTTTGGAATCATACAAACATGTTCAATTTTGAAACTAAACATTAGTTCACAGGATTACATTTTTCATTTGATTTCTTTAAGTCTTTTTTACCCTAGGCCTCCTTGTAAATGGTATCCTTGACAAATAATGGTTCTGGGGCATACTAGGGGACCCTAGTACACCAACCATAGAAAAAAATTGGAAGATACCATAGCCATTGTGTTTATACGGGCTGTAACATAAGCGCAAAATAAAAATGTTCTTCCTGAGGGCGGCATTGAATCCCAGTCAATCAACTTTTTGATTTTATTAATACTTTGTACAATCCAGGAGTAACAATTAGTCCAGAATATATTGTATATGTATTAGACTACCTATAATACCATTTTAAAGTTTTTGGAATCATACAAACATGTTCAATTTTGAAAACTAAACAATTTAGTTCACAGGATTACATTTTTCATTTGATTTCTGTAAGTCTTTTTTACCCTAGGCCTCCTTGTAAATGGTATCCTTGACAAATAATGGTTTCTGGGGCATACTAGGGGACCCTAGTACACCAACCATAGAAAAAAATTGGAAGATACCATAGCCATTGTGTTTATACGGGCTGTAACATAAGCGCAAAATAAAAATGTTCTTCCTGAGGGCGGCATTGAATCCCAGTCAATCAACTTTTTGATTTTATTAATACTTTGTACAATCCAGGAGTAACAATTAGTCCAGAATATATTGTATATGTATTAGACTACCTATAATAACCATTTTAAAGTTTTTGGAATCATACAAACATGTTCAATTTTGAAACTAAACATTTAGTTCGCAGGATTACATTTTTCATTTGATTTCTGTAAGTCTTTTTTACCCTAGGCCTCCTTGTAAATGGTATCCTTGACAAATAATGGTTCTGGGGCATACTAGGGGACCCTAGTACACCAACCATAGAAAAAAATTGGAAGATACCATAGCCATTGTGTTTATACGGGCTGTAACATAAGCGCAAAAATAAAAATGTTCTTCCTGAGGGCGGCATTGAATCCCAGTCAATCAACTTTTTGATTTTATTAATACTTTGTACAATCCAGGAGTAACAATTAGTCCAGAATATATTGTATATGTATTAGACTACCTATAATAACCATTTTAAAAGTTTTTGGAATCATACAAACATGTTCAATTTTGAAACTAAACATTTAGTTCACAGGATTACATTTTTCATTTGATTTCTTTAAGTCTTTTTTACCCTAGGCCTCCTTGTAAATGGTATCCTTGACAAATAATGGTTCTGGGGCATACTAGGGGACCCTAGTACACCAACCATAGAAAAAAAATTGGAAGATACCATAGCCATTGTGTTTATACGGGCTGTAACATAAGCGCAAAATAAAAATGTTCTTCCTGAGGGCGGCATTGAATCCCAGTCATCAACTTTTTGATTTTATTAATACTTTGTACAATCCAGGAGTAACAATTAGTCCAGAATATATTGTATATGTATTAGACTACCTATAATAACCATTTTAAAGTTTTTGGAATCATACAAACATGTTCAATTTTGAAACTAAACATTTAGTTCGCAGGATTACATTTTTCATTTGATTTCTTTAAGTCTTTTTACCCTAGGCCTCCTTGTAAATGGTATCCTTGACAAATAATGGTTCTGGGGCATACTAGGGGACCCTAGTACACCAACCATAGAAAAAAATTGGAAGATACCATAGCCATTGTGTTTATACGGGCTGTAACATAAGCGCAAAATAAAAATGTTCTTCCTGAGGGCGGCATTGAATCCCAGTCAATCAACTTTTTGATTTTATTAATACTTTGTACAATCCAGGAGTAACAATTAGTCAGAATATATTGTATATGTATTAGACTACCTATAATAACCATTTTAAAGTTTTTGGAATCATACAAACATGTTCAATTTTGAAACTAAACATTTAGTTCACAGGATTACATTTTTCATTTGATTTCTTGCAAGTCTTTTTACCCTAGGCCTCCTTGTAAATGGTATCCTTGACAAATAATGGTTCTGGGGCATACTAGGGGACCCTAGTACACCAACCATAGAAAAAAATTGGAAGATACCATAGCCATTGTGTTTATACGGGCTGTAACATAAGCGCAAAATAAAAATGTTCTTCCTGAGGGCGGCATTGAATCCCAGTCAATCAACTTTTTGATTTTATTAATACTTTGTACAATCCAGGAGTAACAATTAGTCCAGAATATATTGTATATGTATTAGACTACCTATAATAACCATTTTAAAGTTTTTGGAATCATACAAACATGTTCAATTTTGAAACTAAACATTTAGTTCAGCAGGATTACATTTTTCATTTGATTTCTTTAAGTCTTTTTACCGCTAGGCCTCCTTGTAAAATGGTATCTTGACAAATAATGGTTCTGGGGCATACTAGGGGACCCTAGTACACCAACCATAGAAAAAAAATTGGAAGATACCATAGCCATTGTGTTTAATACGGGCTGTAACATAAGCGCAAAATAAAAATGTTCTTCCTGAGGGCGGCATTGAAATCCAGTCAATCAACTTTTTGATTTTATTAATACTTTGTACAATCCAGGAGTAACAATTAGTCCAGAATATATTGTATATGTATTAGACTACCTATAATAACCATTTTAAAGTTTTGGAATCATACAAACATGTTCAATTTTGAAACTAAACAATTTAGTTCAGCAGGATTACATTTTTCATTTGATTTCTTGCAAGTCTTTTTTACCCTAGGCCTCCTTGTAAATGGTATCCTTGACAAATAATGGTTCTGGGGCATACTAGGGGACCCTAGTACACCAACCATAGAAAAAAATTGGAAGATACCATAGCCATTGTGTTTATACGGGCTGTAACATAAGCGCAAAATAAAAATGTTCTTCCTGAGGGCGGCATTGAATCCCAGTCAATCAACTTTTTGATTTTATTAATACTTTGTACAATCCAGGAGTAACAATTAGTCCAGAATATATTGTATATGTATTAGACTACCTATAATAACCATTTTAAAGTTTTTGGAATCATACAAACATGTTCAATTTTGAAACTAAACATTTAGTTCACAGGATTACATTTTTCATTTGATTTCTTGCAAGTCTTTTTTACCCTAGGCCTCCTTGTAAATGGTATCTTGACAAATAATGGTTCTGGGGCATACTAGGGGACCCTAGTACACCAACCATAGAAAAAAATTGGAAGATACCATAGCCATTGTGTTTATACGGGCTGTAACATAAGCGCAAAATAAAAATGTTCTTCCTGAGGGCGGCATTGAAATCCCAGTCAATCAACTTTTTGATTTTATTAATACTTTGTACAATCCAGGAGTAACAATTAGTCCAGAATATATTGTATATGTATTAGACTACCTATAATAACCATTTAAAAGTTTTTGGAATCATACAAACATGTTCAATTTTGAAACTAAACATTTAGTTCAGCAGGATTACATTTTTCATTTGATTTCTTTAAGTCTTTTTTACCCTAGGCCTCCTTGTAAATGGTATCCTTGACAAATAATGGTTCTGGGCATACTAGGGGACCCTAGTACACCAACCATAGAAAAAAAATTGGAAGATACCATAGCCATTGTGTTTATACGGGCTGTAACATAAGCGCAAAATAAAAATGTTCTTCCTGAGGGCGGCATTGAATCCCAGTCAATCAACTTTTTGATTTTATTAATACTTTGTACAATCCAGGAGTAACAATTAGTCCAGAATATATTGTATATGTATTAGACTACCTATAATAACCCATTTTAAAGTTTTTGGAATCATACAAACATGTTCAATTTTGAAACTAAACAATTAGTTCACAGGATTACATTTTCATTTGATTTCTTAAGTCTTTTTTACCCTAGGCCTCCTTGTAAATGGTATCCTTGACAAATAATGGTTCTGGGGCATACTAGGGGACCCTAGTACACCAACCATAGAAAAAAATTGGAAGATACCATAGCCATTGTGTTTATACGGGCTGTAACATAAGCGCAAAATAAAAATGTTCTTCCTGAGGGCGGCATTGAATCCCAGTCAATCAACTTTTTGATTTTATTAATACTTTGGTACAATCCAGGAGTAACAATTAGTCCAGAATATATTGTATATGTATTAGACTACCTATAATAACCATTTTAAAAGTTTTGGAATCATACAAACATGTTCAATTTTGAAACTAAACATTAGTTCAGCAGGATTACATTTTTCATTTGATTTCTGTAAGTCTTTTTACCCTAGGCCTCCTTGTAAATGGTATCCTTGACAAATAATGGTTCTGGGGCATACTAGGGGACCCTAGTACACCAACCATAGAAAAAAATTGGAAGATACCATAGCCATTGTGTTTATACGGGCTGTAACATAAGCGCAAAATAAAAATGTTCTTCCTGAGGGCGGCATTGAAATCCCAGTCAATCAACTTTTTGATTTTATTAATACTTTGTACAATCCAGGAGTAACAATTAGTCCAGAATATATTGTATATGTATTAGACTACCTATAATAACCATTTTAAAAGTTTTTGGAATCATACAAACATGTTCAATTTTGAAACTAAACAATTAGTTCACAGGATTACATTTTTCATTTGATTTCTGCAAGTCTTTTTACCCTAGGCCTCCTTGTAAATGGTATCTTGACAAATAATGGTTCTGGGGCATACTAGGGGACCCTAGTACACCAACCATAGAAAAAAATTTGGAAGATACCATAGCCATTGTGTTTATACGGGCTGTAACATAAGCGCAAAATAAAAATGTTCTTCCTGAGGGCGGCATTGAATCCCAGTCAATCAACTTTTTGATTTTATTAATACTTTGTACAATCCAGGAGTAACAATTAGTCCAGAATATATTGTATATGTATTAGACTACCTATAATAACCATTTTAAAGTTTTTGGAATCATACAAACATGTTCAATTTTGAAACTAAACATTTAGTTCGCAGGATTACATTTTTCATTTGATTTCTTAAGTCTTTTTTACCCTAGGCCTCCTTGTAAATGGTATCCTTGACAAATAATGGTTCTGGGGCATACTAGGGGACCCTAGTACACCAACCATAGAAAAAAATTGGAAGATACCATAGCCATTGTGTTTATACGGGCTGTAACATAAGCGCAAAATAAAAATGTTCTTCCTGAGGGCGGCATTGAATCCCAGTCAATCAACTTTTTGATTTTATTAATACTTTGTACAATCCAGGAGTAACAATTAGTCCAGAATATATTGTATATGTATTAGACTACCTATAATAACCATTTTAAAAGTTTTTGGAATCATACAAACATGTTCAATTTTGAAACTAAACAATTAGTTCACAGGATTACATTTTTCATTTGATTTCTTGCAAGTCTTTTTTACCCTAGGCCTCCTTGTAAATGGTATCCTTGACAAATAATGGTTCTGGGGCATACTAGGGGACCCTAGTACACCAACCATAGAAAAAAAATTGGAAGATACCATAGCCATTGTGTTTATACGGGCTGTAACATAAGCGCAAAATAAAAATGTTCTTCCTGAGGGCGGCATTGAATCCCAGTCAATCAACTTTTTGATTTTATTAATACTTTGTACAATCCAGGAGTAACAATTAGTCCAGAATATATTGTATATGTATTAGACTACCTATAATAACCATTTTAAAGTTTTTGGAATCATACAAACATGTTCAATTTTGAAACTAAACATTTAGTTCAGCAGGATTACATTTTTCATTTGATTTCTTGCAAGTCTTTTTACCCTAGGCCTCCTTGTAAATGGTATCCTTGACAAATAATGGTTCTGGGGCATACTAGGGGACCCTAGTACACCAACCATAGAAAAAAAATTGGAAGATACCATAGCCATTGTGTTTATACGGGCTGTAACATAAGCGCAAAATAAAAATGTTCTTCCTGAGGGCGGCATTGAATCCCAGTCAATCAACTTTTTGATTTATTAATACTTTGTACAATCCAGGAGTAACAATTAGTCCAGAATATATTGTATATGTATTAGACTACCTATAATAACCATTTTAAAGTTTTTGGAATCATACAAACATGTTCAATTTTGAAACTAAACAATTTAGTTCACAGGATTACATTTTTCATTTGATTTCTGCAAGTCTTTTTTACCCTAGGCCTCCTTGTAAATGGTATCCTTGACAAATAATGGTTCTGGGGCATACTAGGGGACCCTAGTACACCAACCATAGAAAAAAATTGGAAGATACCATAGCCATTGTGTTTATACGGGCTGTAACATAAGCGCAAAAATAAAAAATGTTTCTTCCTGAGGGCGGCATTGAAATCCCAGTCATCAACTTTTTGATTTTATTAATACTTTGTACAATCCAGGAGTAACAATTAGTCCAGAATATATTGTATATGTATTAGACTACCTATAATAACCATTTTAAAAGTTTTGGAATCATACAAACATGTTCAATTTTGAAACTAAACAATTTAGTTCGCAGGATTACATTTTTCATTTGATTTTCTTAAGTCTTTTTTACCCTAGGCCTCCTTGTAAATGGTATCCTTGACAAATAATGGTTCTGGGGCATACTAGGGGACCCTAGTACACCAACCATAGAAAAAAATTGGAAGATACCATAGCCATTGTGTTTATACGGGCTGTAACATAAGCGCAAAAATAAAAATGTTCTTCCTGAGGGCGGCATTGAATCCCAGTCAATCAACTTTTTGATTTTATTAATACTTTGTACAATCCAGGAGTAACAATTAGTCCAGAATATATTGTATATGTATTAGACTACCTATAATACCCATTTTAAAGTTTTTGGAATCATACAAACATGTTCAATTTTGAAACTAAACAATTAGTTCACAGGATTACATTTTTCATTTGATTTCTGCAAGTCTTTTTTACCCTAGGCCTCCTTGTAAATGGTATCCTTGACAAATAATGGTTCTGGGGCATACTAGGGGACCCTAGTACACCAACCATAGAAAAAAATTGGAAGATACCATAGCCATTGTGTTTATACGGGCTGTAACATAAGCGCAAAATAAAAAATGTTCTTCCTGAGGGCGGCATTGAATCCCAGTCAATCAACTTTTGATTTTATTAATACTTTGTACAATCCAGGAGTAACAATTAGTCCAGAATATATTGTATATGTATTAGACTACCTATAATAACCATTTTAAAGTTTTTGGAATCATACAAACATGTTCAATTTTGAAACTAAACATTTAGTTCAGCAGGATTACATTTTTCATTTGATTTCTGCTAAGTCTTTTTACCCTAGGCCTCCTTGTAAATGGTATCCTTGACAAATAATGGTTCTGGGGGCATACTAGGGGACCCTAGTACACCAACCATAGAAAAAAATTGGAAGATACCATAGCCATTGTGTTTATACGGGCTGTAACATAAGCGCAAAATAAAATGTTCTTCCTGAGGGCGGCATTGAATCCCAGTCAATCAACTTTTTGATTTTATTAATACTTTGTACAATCCAGGAGTAACAATTAGTCCAGAATATATTGTATATGTATTAGACTACCTATAATAACCATTTTAAAAGTTTTGGAATCATACAAACATGTTCAATTTTGAAACTAAACAATTAGTTCGACAGGATTACATTTTTCATTTGATTTCTGCAAGTCTTTTTACCCTAGGCCTCCTTGTAAATGGTATCCTTGACAAATAATGGTTCTGGGGCATACTAGGGGACCCTAGTACACCAACCATAGAAAAAAAATTGGAAGATACCATAGCCATTGTGTTTATACGGGCTGTAACATAAGCGCAAAATAAAAATGTTCTTCCTGAGGGCGGCATTGAATCCAGTCAATCAACTTTTTGATTTTATTAATACTTTGTACAATCCAGGAGTAACAATTAGTCCAGAATATATTGTATATGTATTAGACTACCTATAATAACCATTTTAAAGTTTTTGGAATCATACAAACATGTTCAATTTTGAAACTAAACATTTAGTTCGCAGGATTACATTTTTCATTTGATTTCTTGCAAGTCTTTTTTACCCTAGCCTCCTTGTAAATGGTATCCTTGACAAATAATGGTTCTGGGGCATACTAGGGGACCCTAGTACACCAACCATAGAAAAAAAATTGGAAGATACCATAGCCATTGTGTTTATACGGGCTGTAACATAAGCGCAAAATAAAAATGTTCTTCCTGAGGGCGGCATTGAATCCCAGTCAATCAACTTTTTGATTTTATTAATACTTTGTACAATCCAGGAGTAACAATTAGTCCAGAATATATTGTATATGTATTAGACTACCTATAATAACCATTTTAAAGTTTTTGGAATCATACAAACATGTTCAATTTTGAAACTAAACATTTAGTTCAGCAGGATTACATTTTTCATTTGATTTCTGTAAGTCTTTTTTACCCTAGGCCTCCTTGTAAATGGTATCCTTGACAAATAATGGTTCTGGGGCATACTAGGGGACCCTAGTACACCAACCATAGAAAAAAAATTGGAAGATACCATAGCCATTGTGTTTATACGGGCTGTAACATAAGCGCAAAATAAAAAATGTTCTTCCTGAGGGCGGCATTGAATCCCAGTCAATCAACTTTTTGATTTTATTAATACTTTGTACAATCCAGGAGTAACAATTAGTCCAGAATATATTGTATATGTATTAGACTACCTATAATACCATTTTAAAGTTTTTGGAATCATACAAACATGTTCAATTTGAAACTAAACATTAGTTCACAGGATTACATTTTTCATTTGATTTCTTGCAAGTCTTTTTTACCCTAGGCCTCCTTGTAAATGGTATCCTTGACAAATAATGGTTCTGGGGCATACTAGGGGACCCTAGTACACCAACCATAGAAAAAAATTGGAAGATACCATAGCCATTGTGTTTTATACGGGCTGTAACATAAGCGCAAAATAAAAATGTTCTTCTGAGGGGCGGCATTGAATCCCAGTCAATCAACTTTTTGATTTTATTAATACTTTGTACAATCCAGGAGTAACAATTAGTCCAGAATATATTGTATATGTATTAGACTACCTATAATAACCATTTTAAAAGTTTTTGGAATCATACAAACATGTTCAATTTTGAAACTAAACAATTTAGTTCAGCAGGATTACATTTTTCATTTGATTTCTTGCAAGTCTTTTTACCCTAGGCCTCCTTGTAAATGGTATCCCTTGACAAATAATGGTTCTGGGGCATACTAGGGGACCCTAGTACACCAACCATAGAAAAAAAATTGGAAGATACCATAGCCATTGTGTTTATACGGGCTGTAACATAAGCGCAAAATAAAAAATGTTCTTCCTGAGGGCGGCATTGAATCCAGTCAATCAACTTTTTGATTTTATTAATACTTTGTACAATCCAGGAGTAACAATTAGTCCAGAATATATTGTATATGTATTAGACTACCTATAATAACCATTTTAAAAGTTTTTGGAATCATACAAACATGTTCAATTTTGAAACTAAACAATTAGTTCACAGGATTACATTTTTCATTTGATTTCTGCAAGTCTTTTTTACCGCTAGGACCTCCTTTAAATGAGTATCATTGACAAATAATGGTTCTGGGGGCATACTAGGGGACCCTATGTACACCAACCATAGAAAAAAAATTTGGAAGATACCATAGCCATTGTGTTTAATACGGGCTGTAACATAAGCGCAAAAATAAAAGTTTTCTTCCTGAGGGCGGCATTGAAATCCCAGTCAATCAACTTTTGATTTTATTAATACTTTGTACAATCCAGGAGTAACAATTAGTCCAGAATATATTGTATATGTATTAAGACTACCTATAATAACCATTTTAAAAGTTTTTGGAATCATACAAACATGTTCAATTTTGAAACTAAACATTAGTTCAGCAGGATTACATTTTTCATTTGATTTCTGTAAGTCTTTTTTACCCTAGGCCTCCTTGTAAATGGTATCCTTGACAAATAATGGTTCTGGGGCATACTAGGGGACCCTAGTACACCAACCATAGAAAAAAAATTGGAAGATACCATAGCCATTGTGTTTATACGGGCTGTAACATAAGCGCAAAATAAAAATGTTCTTCCTGAGGGCGGCATTGAATCCCAGTCAATCAACTTTTTGATTTTATTAATACTTTGTACAATCCAGGAGTAACAATTAGTCCAGAATATATTGTATATGTATTAGACTACCTATAATAACCATTTTAAAGTTTTTGGAATCATACAACATGTTCAATTTTGAAACTAAACATTTAGTTCAGCAGGATTACATTTTTCATTTGATTTCTTGAAGTCTTTTTTACCCTAGGCCTCCTTGTAAATGGTATCCTTGACAAATAATGGTTCTGGGGCATACTAGGGGACCCTAGTACACCAACCATAGAAAAAAATTGGAAGATACCATAGCCATTGTGTTTATACGGGCTGTAAACATAAGCGCAAAATAAAAAATGTTCTTCCTGAGGGCGGCATTGAATCCCAGTCAATCAACTTTTGATTTTATTAATACTTTGTACAATCCAGGAGTAACAATTAGTCCAGAATATATTGTATATGTATTAGACTACCTATAATAACCATTTTAAAAGTTTTTGGAATCATACAAACATGTTCAATTTTGAAACTAAAACAATTAGTTCACAGGATTACATTTTTCATTTGATTTCTTTAAGTCTTTTTTACCCTAGGCCTCCTTGTAAATGGTATCCTTGACAAATAATGGTTCTGGGGCATACTAGGGGACCCTAGTACACCAACCATAGAAAAAAAATTGGAAGATACCATAGCCATTGTGTTTATACGGGCTGTAACATAAGCGCAAAATAAAAATGTTCTTCCTGAGGGCGGCATTGAATCCCAGTCAATCAACTTTTTGATTTTATTAATACTTTGTACAATCCAGGAGTAACAATTAGTCCAGAATATATTGTATATGTATTAGACTACCTATAATAACCATTTTAAAAGTTTTTGGAATCATACAAACATGTTCCATTTTGAAAACTAAACATTTAGTTTCACAGGATTACATTTTCATTTGATTTCTGCAAGTCTTTTTTACCCTATGGCCTCCTTGTAAATGGTATCCTTGACAAATAATGGTTCTGGGGCATACTAGGGGACCCTAGTACACCAACCATAGAAAAAAATTGGAAGATACATAGCATTGTGGTTTATACGGGCTGTAACATAAGCGCAAAATAACAATGTTTCTTCCTGAGGGCGGCATTGAATCCCAAGTCAATCAACTTTTTGATTTATTAATACTTTGTACAATCCAGGAGTAACAATTAGTCCAGAATATATTGTATATGTATTAGACTACCTATATAAACCATTTTAAAAGTTTTTGGAATCATACAAACATGTTCAATTTTGAAACTAAACAATTTAGTTCGCAGGATTACATTTTCATTTGATTTATTGCAAGTCTTTTTTACCCTAGGCCTCCTTGTAAATGGTATCCTTGACAAATAATGGTTCTGGGGCATACTAGGGGACCCTAGTACACCAACCATAGAAAAAAATTGGAAGATACCATAGCCATTGTGTTTATCGGGCTGTAACATAAGCGCAAAATAAAAATGTTCTTCCTGAGGGCGGCATTGAATCCCAGTCAATCAACTTTTTGATTTTATTAATACTTTGTACAATCCAGGAGTAACAATTAGTCCAGAATATATTGTATATGTATTAGACTACCTATAATAACCATTTTAAAGATTTTTTGGAATCATACAAACATGTTCAATTTTGAAACTAAACATTAGTT